>CAUYRT010031115.1:0-28900 GCA_963574885.1 Lepilemur ruficaudatus
TGCGAATCATTCCTGACCCTAACGTCATCAAGTTACGCAAAGAGGAGCTGACCCTGAACAACATCCGGCAATATTATGTGTTGTGTGAGAACAGGAAAGACAAATACCAAGCTCTGTGCAACATTTATGGTGGCATCACCATAGGTCAGGCCATCATCTTCTGCCAGGTAAACTGTGGATTTGTCTTCTTCATGCCCACATTTCCCTACAGGTGGAGAGTTGGGGGGCAATATCAGTAAGTGCCACGTAGCCAGGTACCATGTTCAGCACTTTTTGTGTATTACCTAGTTTAATCTTCAGAGCTACGCAAAATAGAAATTATCTGTATTTTATGTGTGAAACTTTGAAAGATTCAGTAGTGAAGTAGGATCTTCACTATGATATTAAACCGCGGGCCTTCTCATTTTGGAGAGACTGCTTCTGACGCTTCTGCATTTAGATTCATGTTTATTGTAGTTTTTACAGGTACCCTTTATCAGGTTAAAGGTATTATTTGCTATTAATAGCACTCTATTTTAATTTTCATATTTGTTTTTTTTGCTGTCTGACATGTTTCATGTTCGTGTATTGTTTTATTTTCTCATTACCATGTGAACATTCTAAGCTTCGTGAGAGCAGGGTGTCATCCATCTCCCTCACTCCCATATCCACTGCTCCAGACCAGCACCTGTCTGGCACATGAACAGCACTGAAAACATAGCTATCAAGTAAAAGAAAGCACAGCTCTGCCACTGGCTAACCATGTAACCTTGGGCAAGTTTACTTAACTTTACTTTTTAAGCTTTTGGGGTAGGGTTGTCTGCCTTTAAAATTTTTAAATGAAATTAGGTAGCTACTTCATTAAATTGTTGTGAAAGCGCATGACCATAGTGCATGTAAAGATTCCAGCCAGATGCCTGGCACGTAGGAAGCACGCTGGTGTGTCTGTTGCTGTCATTTTTGCATTATATCATTTTGTCACTACAGCACCATGTGAGGTAGGTGGAGCATGTTTGTCTCCATTTCATGGTGAGAAAGCCAAGGCTCTGGCTGGCTGAGAGGATGTGGCCCTTAAAAGCACAGGCAGGGAAAAAATTCCATACCACATTCTGAGGCCCTCGAGGACTGAGAGGGAGGTGAACAAAACTTCTCTGCAGCCCTCTCCCTCTCCCCCTTACAATGTGTGAGCATCGTAAATATAACGTGAGCACAGCAGGCAAGTAGCTTTAACGTGGGGTACTCTGGGTAGGTTTTGCTTTTTCATGCAGACTCGTCAAAACGCCAAGTGGTTGACCGTGGAAATGATGCAAGATGGCCACCAGGTGTCTTTATTAAGCGGGGAGCTGACCGTGGAGCAGCGAGCTTCCATCATTCAGAGGTTTCGGGATGGAAAAGAGAAGGTTCTTATCACGACCAATGTTTGTGCTCGAGGTACGTGTATTTAAAGTCAGGTGTTTAGGTATAATTTACATCCAACCAAATTCACTCTTTTATAAGTGTACAGTTGGTGAGTTTTGACAAACATACACAGTTATGTAACCATCACTGTCACCAGAACACAGCACATTTCCATCTCCCCAGTCTCCCTGTTTTCCTTTGAAGTCAGTCTCCCCTGCACACATCCCATGGCCTCTGGCAACTACTGTCTGTCTATTTTTGTGTCCTCTGGAATGCCACATAACTTCCACGATAGAGAGCCTTCATGTCTGACTCCCTGTACCTCACAGTGCTTTTGGGTTTCATCAGTGCTACTACGTGTGTCAGTAGTTCGTTCCTTTTTATTGCTAGTAATATTCCATTCCCCAGTTGATGGGCATTTGGATTGCTTCCAATTTGGAACTGTTCTAAATAAAGCTGTTATAAAATTTCATGTGTAGGCCTTTATGTAGATATGATTTTATTTTTCTTGGGTAAATACCTAGGAGTGGAATTGTTGGATCATATTGTAAGTGTATATTTAGCATTATAAGAAACTACAAAACTTTTTCCATAGTGACTGTACCATTTTGCATTCCCACCAGCAGTGTAGGAGAAATCCAGCTGCTCTGCGTTCTTGCTAGCAGTTGGTATTGTCACTCTTTCTAATTTTAACTGTTCTAGTCGATACGCAGTAGTATCTCATTGTAGTTTTAATTTGCATTTCCCTGCTAATGTTGAGCATCTCTAAGGTCTACTGGGGAGAAAAAAAACCTTTATTTTTTTCAAGACAAGGGCCTTCCTACTTTCTTCGTCCCTCCTGTGTATCCTTGCTTATATGCTTAGACCCCTATACTCAAAAAATGTTTCCTAGTTCATTCTTAGTTCAGCAAATAGAGCTGAGAGGCTGTGGTATTGGAAGTGAGTGCTAAGCACTATACTTGGGAAGGGTGTCCTGAGAAAGAATGAGGTCCCTGCCCTCCTGAGCTTACCACCTAGACTCTTGCCCCACTAGACTGGCAGGACCCAATAGAACTTTCTGCAATGAGGGAAATGTTCTATTCTGTGCTATCTAGTTGGTAGCCACTAGCCATAGACAGCTTTCAAAATACTTGAAATATGGCTAGTGTGATTGAGGAACAGAATTTTTAATTTTAACTAAAATTAAATAGCCACATGCGACTAATGGTTACCATACTGGGCAGCACAGCTCTAGACCCTACAGGAAAGAGGAAACAAAGAGCTCCAAAGTCAAGGCACAGTGCAGAGAGGCCAAGGACCGTGTCTCAGACAGCTTGTTCATGTTGGGTAAGGAGAGGCACTAAGGCTCTCAGAGATCTTCCTAGGACTCTTCAATATTAGATTTGAAGGGTTTTGAAGGGAGAGTGGCAATTCTGTTGAATGGTAATTATAGTTTGTTTGGGAAATGGCCAGACTGTGGGATTGGAGTGCTGTATTTGTGAGTCAGGAGAGGAAGAAGTGAGATTTTATGTGACGTAAGGTATTGAATTGCTTGTACTTCATCCTACATGCATTGGGCAATGGGTTCTGAACACAAGATCCTGGGCGTGGCTGTGCTGACCACTGTGGAGAGATGTGAGGAGTGGGAGAAGACGTGGAGGGAAAGCCAGTCTGGAAATTGTTACAACTGTTGAAGCAAGGGAAGGAATAAAAAAGACCTGACTGGAATAGTAGGCTTGGAATGGCACAGAGCCAGGGCCCCGTGATGGCTGGGGGGACACAAAACTAAGGATCTGTGGGGACCTAGCTCTGTGGCCTAGGTGGAACACCACTCCACCCCGCACACACACATGCTTTGTACGTATTTAGACCTCTGTAGAATTAGCCTGTATTGACACTCTTCACTAGCCTGTATTGACACTAGCACTATAGACGTCACAGCATGCAGGTAAACTGCCTGACCAACATACCTGTTTCGATTACATAAACCCAGGTTTGATTTACAAATTGTCTGTATTAATGACAGTTCCCTCAGCAAATGTGGTTCTTGAATGGCCATGTCTTAAGGAAAATGTTGTGGGACTCTACGAAGTTTTTCCTCTTCTAGGGATTGATGTGAAGCAGGTCACAATTGTTGTGAACTTTGATCTCCCTGTAAACCAAGCACAGGAGCCAGACTATGAGACCTACCTCCACCGCATAGGGCGTACAGGACGCTTTGGGAAAAAAGGCCTCGCCTTCAACATGATCGAAGTGGATAAGCTGCCCCTGCTCCTGAAGATCCAGGACCACTTTAGTAAGTAGCACCACTCTGACAGTATAAACTGTAGACCTACTGATGCTGACAGCAATGATGTGTGTATGGGAGCTTGAGTCCAGAGGCTCATGAGAGTGTGGAGGCAGAAGCCAGGGTGTGGACAGCGTCTAATTCACAGGACCAGAGTTATAATATGAAAAACAAAAAAACAAAAAACAGAGTTGTAATATGAGACAGGTGATTATATAACTCTTATATGGCAGTTAAAGAATTACTATGAGCTCAGATTTATATGTTATAGCTTATTCTGGAATCTGGAGCAGATTTTCACATCCTATAAGGAAGTACCCTAAGCAAAGTAATGAAGTCCTGTAAGATTAGCTTCTGTCCCCAGCTTCCTCTTTTATTTACACTTTTCCCTCCTCTTGCTCCACCCTCCCAGATAGAATAGTCCTAAATTCTGAGGTCTGCTGCCTTTCTTCCAGCCCCCTCTAAACAAGCTGGGCTCTGATGTTGGCCTTTTGCAACTCTGGACTGGCAGATTGCACTGCCAGAAACACGAAGGGTCCCGTGACTGGGATGTCCACTCCTCAAATTACCCCATGCCCCAGAGCCCATGGATGTGGCTGGGGAGCAGGGGAGGAGGAAGTGGTTCCTCCTAGGACGATGGTTCTTAGCCTCTGTGGGAAGTGGTGGGCACTCTCCCCAGGGAAATGCCCATAGGCACATATATGGAATATAAGTTTTAGTTTGAGACTTCGGACTGATCTAGCACATCCACCTACCCTTAGGGAAGTAGGTTAAGTGCCCCTGCATCAGGCTAACTGGGGAGGTAGCATTACAGCCGCTGTTGCTGTGGTGACTGCATGGAGGGGTGTCTTCCCTAAGCACTTTTCTGCCCCAGGGTGTCTAGATATGTATGTTTTTCAGTCTGGTACCCTTGACACTGCTTTAGTTAGTATTAGCTGGATATTTTGGTACCATCCTTTCTATGTGTTCCTGTTTCAAGGCTTTCCATACAGGGTGTCAGTGTCTTCAGAAATTCAGAGTTGGATGGAATAAAGTTGCATTTAGGCCCTGGGGTAAGACTGGTTCCATTCTCTTTTGTTCTTTTAGACAGCAGTATTAAGCAGCTTGACCCTGAAGACATGGAGGAAATTGAAAAGATTGAATATTGAAGAAAGGACTTTATTGTTTGTGAAATATCGTAGTTTATGTGAGAATGTTCCAATGGGTTTTGAAGGTAATTTTTTTATGTTGAGGTCTTTTCGATGTGAAACTGTCGGACAGATGGCAAAATAAATGTCATGGTACCTTTAGTTTTAAGACCTGAGGTCTTTTTGAAACAAAATTGATGTGAAACATGTGATCCTTTTGAATAAAAAAGCCAAGATTATTTTTTTCTAATCTTTTTCCAGGTAAGCATTTCTGTGTGGATTTTGTTTGTTTATATAATCTGAGCAGATCATGCCTCTTATGAGCATCTTAAAATGCCACGAGATGGCAGTAGAACTTCGCTGGTTTTAGAGTTTGAACCAGGAGGAAAAAGCCACAGTTCTTCAGGCCTCACTCACAGGCTGCCCTATCCAGCCGGCAGTGTCTTCCCTCCCTCACCCCGCGCCCTCCGTGACAGGAGCACATGTATGTTCTTTAAAAGTACAGAGTAAAACCTTTAAATGGTGAAACCATTAGGAAGAGAGAGTATTTTGTTGCTTTAATGTTTCAAGTGATATACAGAATTTCACAATATTTTTTTATTTTGCTTCTTACTGTCTTCAAATTAGGGAAGATTTACTCCATCATCAGTTATTTCATAGTCTCTGAAAATGTGTCTTTACTGTAGATATTTCTTAAAAATAGGCAGTGGGGCAGTTTAAAAAAAAACTAATAGCCCTATTAAAGAAGTAACATTTCAGGGAGCACAAAGTTTTTGCTTTTAAGAGCATAAAGGCATGTCTGAGAATCTGGATATCTTCCTGCAAGTCCCACTGAGATGCTTTTTATCCCT
Source organism: Lepilemur ruficaudatus (assembly GCA_963574885.1). Lineage (NCBI taxonomy): Eukaryota > Metazoa > Chordata > Mammalia > Primates > Lepilemuridae > Lepilemur > Lepilemur ruficaudatus. Next base: position 5,622 of record CAUYRT010031115.1, read on the forward strand.
CACATTTGCTACTCAGAAGTGAGACAGTGAGCTTAAGAAAATGGGATAAATGGATGCTCCCCCAAAAAACTAGAGCAGGTCTCACAGCTGGAGCCCAGACACCAGCTCTGTCACAGCACCAGACCATACCAGTGGCTTCAGTGAATGCTTCTGTCACCCCAGCGGGATGGTGGTTTCTGCCATATCTGCTTTGATATTCTGCTTGCTTGTCACCCTGCCCCTATTTTCTCCCTAAGAGCAGTGTTCAGAAATACATGAGAATCATTGAGCTCCCTCATCCAACAACAGATACTTGTTGTGCACCCTTTCTGCTAACACCAGGGAAAGGGAGATAAATAAGATATAACAGTCATCTCAGAATTCAGTCACTAAGCCAGCGTGAAAACAGACTGTGCCTTCTCAGAGTGAAGTGGTACCACCTGGCAGTTTTCTAACCTAGGTCCACCAAGGCAGTGTTCTAGACCCCGCTCATCACTAGAACTACCTAGAGAACCTGGGAAAAAAATACAGATTCCTTCCCCATTCAGACAAAATCACTCTCCAAGGGTAGAGTCCAGTAACACACACACAAACAGGAGCTGAGAGCGTAGGTAAAGCAGTATGTCATGAAGACCGCTGTCTTCAGGAGGAGACGCCAGGCAAGAGAGGTCCACAGAGACAGAATCTGTAAACAGTGGAGCTCCCACTTCTGAATGTCCCACCTCTCCCTCCCCCCCAGTTCTCCTGGTGCCGTGCCTACCCTCATCTCTGGACCAGCCAGGGGCTAGCCTTGTACACTCAGTACTCAGCCCCAACACAGTGCCCAGCACATCATAGGTGCTCAATGAATATTTGTTCTGGTTGAGAATATATTTTTCTTTCTTTTGCCATTTCCTCATTCATTAACATTTTTCCTTGAGGTTTTCCATCCTAGTTTTGAACCCCAGTTATACGACACAGGATGAATAAGCATGGGAAGTGTATCAAGACATTTTGCTCTTTCTTACTAGTTGAGGATTGAGTTGGACTTTCCACCATACTCAGCTCAGTCTTGGGGTGTCCTAAATAAAACTTTACCACTTCCCTTTCCAGTTCAGATCTCTGGTAAGATCGATACCAGTTACTATGAGTGTCTCCAGTAATTTTCATTTGGCAGCTTTTCCCATAGGCCTGCAAACACTGGCCATTCTCCTGCCTTCCCCTGTTCCCCTCTCCTCACATCCCTCTATCTCACCACTTAGGGGGCAGCAAAGCCACCCTGTTTTCTGCATGCATCACAGCTGTGTTAACACTAACTGTCCAGTTTGGTGAGTCAACAATCCCAAGGCTGTTCTGCAGGGTGCAGCTCCCTGGTCAGAACTGTAATCAATTTCCCCATATCCCCACATGGCCTGGCCAACATCATCACTCTCTGTGCCTGCCTGAGGAAGAAGTAAATGGAGAGGCAAGAAATAACTAGGTGGTTCCAGTTTGTCTGTGAGCTTGGTCAATCAGCTGTGTATTGCTTGGCACCAAATACTAAACCCAATCCATTTGTTTTTTCTTGGCCAGCTTAATGCTGTTAGCATATTGAAATTCATGACTACGTAGAGCAGGATTGTGATTTCCAGTGTGAGTGAACACCTCACCTGGGGCATGGCTGCTGTGATGTTCTGTGCTGGATCTAAGGCAACTATCAATAATAGGAAAGGCACATGAGTTGGTCATAGTCTGAGAGATGTCTGACAGCACCTTCTCAAGAGACATTATTGCTTTTGGTCATGAGAGAGTGTTGATCTTCCTCAGCAAAGCTTGGTCACCATGAAAGCCACTGGCAGTCTCTACACACATGATCAACAGTGAACAATCTTAGAGCATTGCTGGGGTTAGGAGGCAGGGGTGGGGCAGTGAGCAGTACCTTTCCAGAAAGCAGGGGGAGAGAGGCTGGCTTCATCAAGCCTTGGTTTGGCTCTCAGTCTTCTGAGAGACTCAGTCTCCTTCCCTGTGATTCAAGTAGGGGCCTAGATTAGAAAGGGGACCCAAGCAGAGACAACCCAGTGGTTGGGATGGGCCTGTACTTTGCTCTCTGAGCTGGGGCCCCAACTCTGCTCTCACCCACAGACAGTCTATTCAGGAGCCCAGCAACTGGGCACATAGTGGTTTTAACATGGGAGTAGCAGAAGGATCAGATCCTCTTAAATCTTAACCCCCTCACTCCAGCCACTTTGGGGGACTAATCATATATATCAAAGACCCTCATATCATTTTTAACCCATAAACTATGAACTATCACAGTCTTGCTATATGCTGCAAGGAATACCAACTTTCTGCTCTAGAACAAATCCAAAAAGTACTCACCCCAACATTTTCTATACTTTTTTCAATCCATGGCTAAGAGAAGAGTGAGGCACTTCTGCTTCCCACCCTGCTGCTCTTTCTGGGCTGGTGGTGTCGGCCCGGGAGTCTGCCATCTCACTTGCCACCCTCCTGTACCCCGTGGGTCCCTCAGAGGGATGGTCAGCCACGTGCTGGCCTTGTCACAGCCCCTCCCTTCCCACCCCTCACTGTGTTTTCTGGTGTCTACTCGGAGAGAAGCTGTTTGAGCCATTGTCGCAAGACAGGTCTCTCTTCCTCCAGTTTCCCTTACTGCTATGCAAACTATCATTTTGAAATGTGGGTGGGGTTGAAACACCATTCTCCATTTTTAATATGGATTTTCCTTCCCCTTTTAAACATTAAACTTTTAGACTCTTCTTGTGAAATACAGGAAACACATCTGAAGTGGGATGATTCTTGGCTTGCAAAGTACCAGTGTGTTCAGCAAACCCCTGGAGGGTCCCGCTGGCCTGTGTCTGAAACTGCCTAGCCCTCCTTTACCAGTCTGTCAGCCTTCCACTTCTGCTGGATTAGTAATGGCCAGAGGCTCTAATAAGAAAGATGAGCTCCGAAGAGAGGCTGTCTCCCTCCCACATTCAGAAGAATTAATCAAAATCTTTAAATGAGAATCTAAAGTCTTTAGAGACTATCTGTAGCACTTTTCTTTAGGAATTAATCTTTACCCATAGTTTTTTTCTAATCAGAATAACCATAGGTTTCTATAGTCTCATTTCTAGAATATATTTTTCATGAATGAAGTCTCCTGTTTTGAGCTTAATATTTTTCTATTGCTAGAAAGAATGGTACAGTCTCACTCCAGTCCCTTAGTCTGTGATTCATGGCCTGAAATCCCAGTTGGAAGGAAGTGATTTACTAGGAAGCCCTGCTCTCTATGAGGTTCAGAGGCACAGGCTGAACAGGCCACTTTGTGAGGTGGTGAGCTCCCCATTAACAAGAGTATTCAGTCAGTCAAAAGAAGAAGAGTTACTTGTAATGGATGCTGAAGTTCTGGTTCTTGAATTACTAGGAGTTTGGAATAAGCTCATCTCTGAGACTCTGCCTATTCTAAGACACCATGTTTCCATGGCCCCACACAAATAGCTACACACGTGGGAGAACATGAGTCATAGAAGCTTTGCACAAAAGAATATTGTTTTCCACAAATGAAAATGGAGTGATTAACTTCTTATTGCACCTGTCTTAACTCTCAGACTCTTTGGCTTCTTCCCAACGTGGTCATCTCTTTGTCAGCTCTGTCAGCTCGTGCGGAATATGGATTATTTTAAATTTAATATTTATATTATAAGAGCAATAAAATAGCAAACAAAAATAGTGGAAAAATTATCAAAATTCTCCTTACTTTATCATAAAAATTGTCTTGATATCCTTCTCCTTTTAATATAAATATTTGTAGTTAATCATAGTGCATATATGTTATATCCCTTTACTTGAAACATTCAGGTGTTTTCTTCATATTGCCACATAGTCTTTGGGATTATTATTTCAAAATAATAATTGACCAGATTATGCTATCTAGTAAATATGCATATGCTACCTTTTTTGAACATTTATGTGATGCCCAGTTTTCCAATGTTACAATTATAAATAATGCTGTAGCAAATATCCTCTTGCCCAATATTTTGAATTATTTCTTAACATTAGAGACATTAAGTTTGGGTACCAGGTCAAAAAACAGGAGAATTTTTATGGCTTTTGACTGCCAAATTGCTTCCAAAATGCTGTAGCTGGCACAGCATGTATCGCCCTCCCTGTTTTCTCTTGCCTTACTGACAAGGGATGTTTTCATTTCAAAATTGCTTGGTAACTTTTTTTGGCTTGTATTTCTTTTAGTACAAACAAGATTGAGTATTTGTTTTTAATATGTGGTTCATTGTTTGAAAAATATCTGTAGTGTTCTTTGCCCTTTTATCTTAAGAGATCTTAATATTTTCCTTATCAAGTTCTGTGAAATATATGTGTGAATTGATTTTTTCAAATAAAGATATTAACCAAATTTTTTACTGACAAGTATGTTTTCTCTGTGTTTTTAAATTTGTTATAGTTGTTTCACACAAAATATTTGTGTGAAATTTTGTGACTTTTTTTGTCTGCTGTTTCTACAATGTTAGCACTACTCTAGAAAACATTTAACTTTATTCTCCATTATTATCGTGGTTTTTATCTTTAAAATTATATTTGACTTTAATCCAGCTGAAATTTGTTCTGGTATGAGGCGTATCAAATTGATCACATTTTCCCTTTTTAAAAAATGTTAACTAGTAATTCTAATACCACTTATTGAGAAACTTCTGTTTTCTATTTTCTTCTGATATCTCCTTTATCATACTGAATTCTACACACTTCAACACATACAGGATTCTGGATATCTACGTAATTCCAGTTTATTCTTGTGCCAGCAGGAGTTTTAAGTATTTCTGTTATATAATGTGTTGTGATTTAAGGATTTGTTCCCCATCTTGGCTACTTTAATTCTCTCTCATATTTTAAAAAAGTATCATTACCAGTTTATTCTTCAAGATTAGTTTTAGACCTATTTTATCTATTTCCAAAAACTCCTCTGGCTTTTTATTTGCATCCATTTGGCTTTAATAATGTATTCAGTCCATTGTGGAGAATTGATTTCCTTACAATATTGAATCACATGCTAGGTCTTTCGTGTCTCAGAAAGGTCAGGTGGCAAAGACAGCTGAGCCAGGAGGCTGTGCTGGTTTGGGGAGGGGCAGGCGTGTTGGGGTGAGTTGGGCTCAGCAGGAGGAGGACCTCAACAGCGAGCCAGCATCTTGTTTCTGTGCATTCCCACATGCTGCCAGAGGTACACATTCTGCCTGCAGAGAGAGAGAGAGAGAGAGAGAGAGAGTGTGCATGTTGTGGGGGAGGGGAAGCGGTGCATATGGAGATGGGTGGGAGGCCTGCTCGAGCCCCACCTGCTCCGTGAACCTGCTCTGTGGCCATGGACAAAGTCACTTCACCTGCCATGGCCTCGCTCCTCCCAGGCCCTTCCAGCTCTATGATCCTGTGAAGGTCTGACACTGTGGTGCCGCTATGCTTCAGCCTCTGAGGGCCTTGATGGCTGGATGGCAGAGACCATGGCTAACGGATCTGGCTGTCTGTGGAGCCCGCACCCAACCCAGGCCTAGCACTCCACAGATGTTCCACAACTGTGGGAAGAGGGAGGGAAGCAGGAACTTGTGTGACCCCACTTTGTAGAAGAGTTTTGACTCAGCCAGTGTGTTTTAGAGCACTCTACCTCTGTAGATACGAATTCTCCTGGGGATCTCGTTAACCTGCAGACTTCTGGTTTAGTAGGTCTGGGTGGTGGTGCTGGTTTCCAGACCACAATTCGAATAGCAAAGTTTTAGAACACAGATCTACGTGAGAATTACTGGCTGGAAAAAAAAGGGGCCGCCCATGCAAGGGGGATTAGAGTCCTGGTCACAGTCGTGCTTTAAAGGTATGTGTCTAGACAAGAAACTTGACACATTATAGGAGCAGCATGGTTGTGAGTGACTTTCTTTCACATGTTTGCTGTTATAAAGTATTTGCAAAGAATAAAAACTTAGAAGAAATCTCTTAATGAAGGCAAAAAAAGAAAAAAAAGCAGTTCTTCATCCTCTGCCACACTGAGTGCACACCACCCATCTCTCCCCTGAGCTGCTCTGCACTCCTGGAGCAAGGCTTCTCTCTGGCTGGGAGGTTTTCAAAATGTTTTCAAACAGTCTGCTTGAGTTTGCTCAAGTTTAGAACCGTTTGAGGCTATGACGACACCCCAGAGTGTGACATGGGCAAGCTATCCCACCTCTGGTGCAAATGCAGCCTTCAGAGATAGAAGAAAATCCCTCATTCCCCAGCCAGGGTTAACCCACAGTCACACCAAGTGACCAGCGACACCCTCAGCACCCACTAAGAGTGTTAAGAAAAATCTCTGATTTAAAAGTTTGCCTTTCTTACTGGAAGAATTTTTATGAGGCCAAAGCGTTGACAAGTTTGTCATTCCCAGCATCTGCTACCATCCACCCCACCCCCAACCCCCTTAGATTTTTACCCTCCTCGTTTTTAGAGGGGAGGAAAAACTGTCTTGAACAGGCAGAAGGTTTTATCCAAGGTGTTTGGCAGTGACTCTGAGATCTGGGAAAGATTTATATCTTCGTCCTCTGGCACTGCCTAGTGTTAGCTCACTTACAACAACTGAATAAATGAGTTCACTTTATCCTGTCAGAGTGGAACCTAGGGCCGCATGGTACCCAGCTGGGGTCCACGGGGACCCTGAGGCAATGTTCATGTCTCAGTCACTTGTGCTGAGCTCAGCTGTTTTTATGTCTGTCTGAGATCATTTGAACAAGGAGGGCAGGGAGCAGAGAGACCTGTGGAATGAATGTGTGATGGAAACTCCACTTGGAGTCCAGAGAGCTCAGCCAAAAGCATGAAGTTAGGGACTCCCTGAAAAGGCTCCCATTGTGTCTCCCAGCCAGCAAGACCCTGGTGCTTTGAGTCTGAGCTCCTTGAAGGGCTTCCCTAGAGAGATTTCACCGCTGATAATCCCAAGGGTATTTGAATTTTCCTTTCTTGTTGAGTCATTTTTTTCTTTCCTGCTGCCCCACTACCATTAAGACTGGGCCCTGTGACCAGGCCAGAGAAAGGACTGCTCCAGAAAAAGGAACATGGATTCTGTCCTGGATGGACTCTCTGGGCCAAGCCAAGTCCACCTGTCTCACTTGGGTGTCAGCTCAGGGTTCAGCAAGTGGTTTTGTTACGAACCTAAGGCAGCATGGTTAGAAAAGAAAGCTGCCCGCAGGACTGCACTTCACAGCAGGCAGAGGGGAGGGTGAGCTCGGGGTCTGTGCCTTCCCATCTCGGGAGACAGCAGCATGACCTTCTGGTCCCCACCCCACCCCAGGCCTGGCTCCCCTTCCGGAGTCCTCGGGCTTCAGCCAGAGGGAGGGGTGTCTTCTGTCTTAAGGGTGGGAGCCCTGGGACTACAATAGTCCTTCATAATTTCTTAGCATTTAAAGGTGACAAGAGCATGTCCCCTAGACTGTGAGCAGTCCAAGGGCAGAGACTGTGCCTGCTTCCTGAGGAAGGAAGGGAGGGAGGGAATGAGTGAGTGAATGACTTAGTTGATCCTCACAAATCCTGGGAAACACTCATGGAAACTTAATGCTGTTTTATAAACAAGGAAGCCAAGAGGCGGAGATTTGCCATTGCAGTAGAGTGGGGATTTGGCTGTGGGCCTGTCTGAATCCCACTCTGCCCTGTCCTGGCTCCTCTCCTGGGTCAGCACTGCCCAGACCCAATTGTTGCTCTCCCACCTTCACCGTCTTTGCCGATCTTCGTACTGCATATGTACAACCATGTGTGTATGTAAGTATGTCCTTAAATCAACTGACTATTGCTTAAAAATATAACCAGTCTGATTTGCTAGTTATATTTTTCCAACATGCATTCAAACAAACATCTCTGAGATGAAAAATTTTCCCTGAGTGTGTTGCCTGGCATGCTGCCCAAAGCGCACATATCACGCTAGAGCAGCGGTTCTCAAGCTGTGGTGTTCAGGCCAGCAGTATCAGAATCACCTTCGAACGTCTTAGAAATGCACATTCTCAGCCCCCACCACAGACCTCCTGACCCGGGAACTCTGGGGTTCAGCCATCTCTTTCCTCAAACCATCACTGTGATCCTGATGCCTGCTAAAGTTTGGGAAGCACTTTGCTGGTGTGTTTGGCCCCTTAAGAGTGTCCTGGCTGTTGTCACCCATGTGTCCCAGCCCCTCCAGCCTTGTCCTGCTACCCCAGCTCTGGGCCTTTGCCAGAACCATCCACCCCTCCTGCTTACTCATATCTCCTCTTCTTACGGTGTCATTATGAGGACAGAGCACATGAAATCAGGCTCAGCCTTTCACGGCCTAGTTAAGAAAGGCAAGAAATATAATATGCATCAAGAAAAACATCTTGAAATTCACACATTTCAAGGGTGCAAAGGGCCAGTGCTTGCTTATTTTTCTGTGACTCGTGGGTCAGGATTCAGAAGTGGTAAGGAGGACCTAGTAAGTAAGTGAGCTCCCCATTCTCTAGAGCAGCACTGTCCAGTGGAACTTTCTGCAATGATGTAAATGTTCTATACTGCACCGTAGTTGGGAGACAGTTCTCCATGGTTCGCTTGCATTTCTATACATTTTTGCAAGCAGAGGCACTGCCTGACTTTGTTTGGAACACTTTTCAAGGACATTTGTGTATAGCCAGCAGCCTTGAAAGACAGACAGTGTCTCCCTGCAGAGCAAAGGGCAGCGTGCTTACTGCCCTTACAAAAGATCCAGGCTCCCTAACCTCACAGTGCCTTTCTGGTAGCTCAACCCACTGTGCACGCAGGTTTCATTCGGCCTTGTTCACGTAGCCCCAAGGGAACTGGAGCTTAGGGAAACTGGAGCAAGAAAATGCTGTTACTCTGGCTACTGATATTGCTATAAATAATAAAGTCCTTTGTCTCTGACCCAGGAGTCTTTTGCCAGCACTCGTGAAACTGGCAGACTAACGTGTTAGTTTACAACTAAGGTAAAATATGGGATCCTTCATATATCTTGACACATTGTCCCACACGTGGCTACTGAGCACTTGAAATGTGGCTAGCGTGACTAACACACTGAATTTTCAGTTTTAGTTCATTAAATAGGCACACGTGGCTAAGGGCTACCATATTGGACAGCACAGCTTGGAATGTTCAAGGGTGAGCGGGAATAGCCTTGGTCAGAGTGTGCAGAGGGAGCCCCTACATCGAGAGGTAGTTGAGACCTAGGGGATCTCTGGGTTATTTTCACTATTTGAGTTTTGATGATCCTGTAGCTCTAGGAAGAGTGGAATTGTGGAGAGACCAAGGGTAAAGAGATGCCCTTTATTTTTTATTGCATCCAAAGAGGTTTGAGGATTGAGAGATGAAAGCGCAAAGCAAAGAGAAATCAGGACAGAATTTGAAGACTGAAGATGGGAAGATGGGTCTGGCATGGGATATAAGCCTTTTGAAGGAGGCTTGGAGGCCAGAAAGAGAAGATATGGCCCAAGAAGACAGAACAGTGGCCCTTGAAGAATCTACTCAGCCCTGCCTCTCCCCTCAGCTTAAGAATGTGCCCAACTGCCCTGCATGGCTGAAGCCTTCTTTGGACCTGCTCAGCTCCCCAGGCCCTGCCTTTCTCACCCCCTGGCGCAGAACAGTCTCCTCTTTGATTGCTGGCTCAGGCCCCCCCACTGTCAGGTCATCTGTGCCTAATCAGGGGGAGCTGGGGCCGGAGGGATGATAAACCCGGCTTCTCATCGCAATAAAGTTTATTATTGGAAACAGCTGTGGGCCTGGGTTGGCTGTGCCAGAGCCTATGGCAGCCTGGCGTAGGGGGGAAGGTTGAGCTGGAGAACACCAGGGCAGCAGTGTATCTACAGGGTGCTTTGCCACCTATGGCTGATACGGCCAGTCGGCTTAGATCCACACCAGCCCTGCCTGGAGCCTGGGCCTTGGCGAGCATGGAGGCCGCTCTGGAGCCAGAGGACTCCGGCCATGGCCAGCAGGTCTGGATTGCCCAGCAGGCATTTATTTACATTAATTGCCATTTATTTTGAAAATACCACATAGATTGCTCTGCAAGGTGCTTTTCTCACCTAACAAACCATTGTGAAAGCCCCTCTAATTTTGTCTTCTTTTAAAATCATGGTAAAATGCACATAAAGTAAAATTTACAGTCCACCATTTTAAATGTACACGTCAGTAGCATTAAGTATATTCACATTGTTGTGCAGCCGTCTCCAGAACTTTCTTTCTTGCAAAACTGCAATTCTATACCCATTAAACACCTCCCCCTTTCCCCTCCTCCCCACCTGAGAACCAGCATTCTACTTTCTGTCTCAATTTTGACTCCTCTAGGTACTTCTTCAAAGTGGAATCACAGACCATTTGTCTTGCTGCAATGTAGCATTTTTAATAGTTTTATAACATTACATTACCTGGATAGATGTATATCATTCAACAATTACTAGTATTTTTGCCACTACAAAAAAATGGTATAAAATGTTTTTGTATGCATATTCTTGCCTATTGGGGTTTGCTTTTTTCCTGTAGTATAATTCCAAGATACATAGCTCAGTCAAGGAGATGCTTATTTTTAGTTTTCATATATTTTCCAGGTCCCTTTCTCAAAAGTCTGTGCAATGAGCATACCCACCAGCTGTGATGAAGAGGATTATTTCTCCCTCATCTTCTCCAGCCCTAGGTATGATCATTCTTTTCAAGTTTCACTCTTCTGATAAATGAAATACAGTATCCCATTTTTAAAATTTGTATTTCCTTGACTATTAGTTTGATCATCTTTCTATAAATTTATTGGCCATTTGGATTTTCTCTTCTATGATCACCTATTCCTATCTTTTGCCCATTTTTCTACTAGGTTATTTCTCTTATTGACATGTAAGACCTCTTTGTGTTTTATACATGTTAACCCCTATTGGTGGTATATGTTGAAATAATTTCTCAAGTCTATAATTTGCCTTTTGACTTTTCATATGTCTTCTAAAATTTAAACATATCTATCTTTTATCTTATATCTATCTTTTCTTCTATAGCTTCTGGATTTTCTATTTTGTTTTAAAAAATCTCAAACTCTATATTGTATAAATATTCTCCTAATATTTATCTTAATGAACTTGCTTTAAATGTTAAATTTAAATCTTTCATCTATTTGGAATTTAGTTTTAACAACTTATGAGATAGAGATCTTAACTTTTTTTTTCATTCAGACATATAGCCACTTGTGCCTACACAATTTATTAAATAAACCATGATTTGAACACCACCTTTATCGTACCCTATAATCCATATGTACTGGATATATTTCTGGACTTGGTTCTATTTCTATCCCATGGGGCTACTTATCTTGTCCTTTACTTTAAATGTATGATTTGATCACAGTGATCTTATAGTTTTCCTAAGGCCACTCTAACCCCAGTATTTCTTTGTTGCTATTGTCTTCATCGTTACTATTATAAAATTCCTTCCAGCTATCAGAGCCTGTGAATGTCACTAACTTTGAAAAAGCTTAAGTAAGGCCAAGAAGGGGCAGGGAGGGACTGTCCATACCTGCCCATGTGCCTTTTCAAGAATCAGCCAGGGCAGTGGCCAGGCAATGATATTAGGTGAGCACCTACTATGCGCTCAGCATTGCTCTTGCCATTAACAACATGGTTGGAAGGCCAGACATCTAGCACTGTGGTGATTAATACTTCAAGGTTCTTGTCTCTCAGTTCCAGAAATATATCTTCTATGTTCGGCTTTGTAACGCTGGGCTTGGGCCCTGTGGACCCCTTTTCTACTTTGCCAGCTGCTCCCTGTTGGATTCAGCCCACAAGGGCCCACGAGAAGGAGGCTGGAGGCTGGAGAAGAAGGCTGGCCATACTCCTTCCTGTTTCATTTGTGTTATTTCCTGTAAGCAGCACCCTGACAACACATCTCCACCCCAGTGCAGCAGGTCCATCCTGAAACAGGCAGCGGCTGAATCCAGTTTGCAGTTCTTCCAACACTTCATCCTGCACCCCACCCCTTCCACCCTGCACCCCTGCCCCAGAGACCCCAGCACCAGCTGGCAGGCTCCCCTTCTGCAGAGTTCTGGAGGCAGGAGTCCTTCCTTCTTTCCCAGAGACACTGGCACCAGCGGAGTAGAGGCCCTTCCTCAGAGGTCTGGGTCCCAGGCTCTGGCCACCTCTTTTAAAACTCTTCCTTTGGTTTCCGCAGCCCTAGGTGTGGTCGCTGCTCCTGCAGTTGCGACCTCCATGGTACCTTCACATTCTCTTATTTCCCTCTGCTTATCTAATTAACAACCGTATACCTAGTTATCAATTCTTCATGTTAAAGTCTCTTTTTCAACTAACTGGGATCATTTCTGTCTCCTGACCCGGACTCCAGTGGACACAGGTAAAGAGGAATTGAAGTTCTTTGAGCTCTTCAGGGCTGCTGCTCTTGGCTGCCCTGCAGAGAGATCCCCTCCCTCCTCCATTCCCAGAATTATTTGGCTGCTGGTCGCCAAGGAGATGGCTGACAACTTCTAGTGCTGAGCCTCCCCTGGAGCTCTACAGAGACTTTCTGGAAACTCCCCACTCCTTCCAGCTCCCCAGCCAGGGAACTTGGAGAATCTAGCCAGGTTGGGTGGAGGACACTGTGGGGGAGGGGAGGCGACGGGACTGGGGATGGGGAGAGAGGCTGGAGGTTTCCGTGGGCCCTGGCCTCCCCCACAGACCTCAAGTGCCTGGCCCACCTTTGAAGGCCAAGGGCTGGCCTGGCAGGTTGCCCTGTGCTCTTTGCAGACAGACACCCATTGGATCCAGCCAGACTCCCGCCAGGCCCTCCAACCAGACACTCAACCACAGAAAACTGTCCCTATGTTGTCACCCCAGGCCTGGTAGAAGCCACATTGCCAGCTGGGGCAAAACCAAGGAAGAGTCTGGGAGCTGAAAGGCCTTCACTGGGGAAGGAACCTCAGCTGCCCTGAACATCCCACTTGCACCAAGCAGCGCTCAGCACGCACTGAGGCCTGTGTCATGCCCCCTCCAGTAGAGTCCATGATAATAACAACAGCACTAAGAATAACAATGCAGTGAGTGGAAGCCTACTCCACACACTTAGGTGTGCAAAAATATCCCTTCATTTCATTAAAATCAAATAGTTGACTCCATTTCTGAGGCTTCTGCCTTTTTCCAGGGTCCCACCAGAATCAGCAAGTTTATTGCTATATTTTGAATGTGTCTCCTTCAAAATTCAAGTGTTGCCACTGTGACAGTATTAGGAGGTGTGGGTTTTAAGAGATGGTTAGGCCATGAGGGCTCCTCCCTCGTGGGTGGGAGTAGGTGCCCTTATAAAAGGGTGAGACGGAGGGCGTTTACCCCCGTTTCCCTTTTACCTACTGTAAAAGGGGGTGAGGGTGCAGCAACAAGGCGCACTCTCAGAAGCAGAGAGCAGCCCTCGCCAGATACTCAAACCTGCCGATGCCTTGATCTTGGACTTCTCAGCCTCCAGAACTGTGAGAAATAAATTTGTGTTCATTTATAAATTACCCAGTCTCAGGCATTCCGTCATAGCAGCACAAACAGACTAAAACTTACAAGGTACCAAAAACAGGGGCGGCCTCTAGCCTCCAGTCCGACACGGGTGGAGGCCATGCCTTGCAGGCCTGTGCGGGTGTCGGTCACTCTCCTCTCCTCTGCCCTTCAGGTCATGATCTGTTCTCTCCAGGCTCGTCTTCTCCCAGGGACCTCCTGACCTCTGACCTATCCCCAAACTCAGGGAAATCTCTTCCTTTCCACTCTCACTGCCCCAAAGGCACTCTCCTTTCTCCTTCTCGCCCCTCCACCCAGCACCTCTCACACTGGTTCCCAATGAATTCAGGCCTTTCTGGAACCAGTAAGATGCTCATGTTGGTGTCAAGCAGGTGCTGCTTCTGCCCTGCAAAAATGCCCGCGGCAGTGTAGAACCAGATACGTGGCTAAAGCTGTGTCTGCTCTATCTTTGCAGAGTAGTTTAAGGTAAACTAAGGACATCATGACATTTCATTCCTGAATGTTTGAGTATTCATTTTAAAGACCATACAATCACCATCTTACAGAACCACAAAACTATTATCACACATAACAAAATTAACAATAATTTTCTAATAGTACCTAATAAGCAATTAGCCCCATTTTACAGAGCAGCGGTCCCCAACCTTTTTGGCACCAGGGACCAGTTTCATGGAAGACAGTGTTTCCACACGTTAGCTGGAGCTCCTGCAGTGATGCAAGCGATGGGAAGCGGCTGTAAATACAGATGAAGCTTCACTTGCTCACTGCCACTTAGCTCCTGCTGGTGCCACCACCCCCCACCCCGTTTCCTAAATTTCATGGGAGACAATTTTTCCACGGGCAGGTGGGGGGAGCACGGCAGGGCCCAGTCCCTAACAGGCCACAGACAGGTACCGGTCCTAGGCCGGGGGCTTGGGGACCACAGTTACAGAGGACAAACCAAGACTTGGAGTGGGTAAGCCACTTGTCAGTGTCACTCAGCTGTGGGCAGCAGAACCAGGGTGTGAGCCCTGGTGTGACTCCAGAGCCTACTCTCTTTCCAGACGGGCAGTTCTTACAACAGCCCTGAGTGGTGTCAGGGTGGGTATTGCAGTCCTAGAGAAAGAGTGTTTTGCCCATGGTGCCCAGGTGGGGCTGCTTGTGAAAGGGCTCCGGGAATGGGAAGCGGATAGAAAGAGAGCTGGTGCCCAGGCCTCCTTCCCTGCAGCTCCAGCAGGTGCTCCAGCTCCACCGGCATACCCCGCCCCTTCCTTCCTCTCCTGATCTGCTTATCTCCTGTTCCAGCCCCTCCCTCTAGGGCCTCCTTCATTTCCTCTCTGGCCTCCCAGGAGCAGTTTACAAAGTGGCGAGGCAGTGACCCTTGCCTGTCTTCTGTCCCTCTTGCCCTCCTCCCTCCTCTCAGTCGTGAGCATGGCCCTGGCCCGGGACATGTTGCCTGCAGGGCCTCCGATACGTTTCCTCTACAGCCCTCTGCTCATCTCCTGCCAGGTCCCCAAGGGCTGTGGTTGGCCTTCAACAAGGCACACGTGGAAAAGGCATTTGCTTGCAGGAGCATCTGCTTCCTCTGCCCCGCCCAGCTGGCCTGTGCTTCCACACTCTGCTCCTCCGAAACCCTGGTATTCCAGAATCGGGATTCAAATGGACACAGCAGGCTGGAGAGCTGCGTGGAAACCCACAGCACGAGAGGAGGGGCCTGAAGGCTGCACGAAGGGAGCCAAGATGGGAGCACAAGAAGAGGCCGAGGGACGAGAGTCACCTGGGCCTGAGTTTGACATGTCCCCACGCTCTGAGGTGGCCCCTGCCCATGGTGAGGGACAGGGTCTTGGAAAGGAGGCAGCAGCAGGCAATCTGTGCCTGTTCCAGCCACTGGGAGACTTGTACAGCCACCTTTCCTCTCAGAACCGCCAGGTCTGCCCAGCCTTCCTCAGGGCAGCAGCGCACACGCGCCCTGACGCATGGCACACGCGCATGGGTGCGTAAACAAAGCTCTAGCATGGTAGATCTCCGAGCAAGATTCCCAGTATTCTTGTCAGACGAGCAGGAACATAGCAGTTCCATGGGCCCTCGGCCAGAGTGGAAGGGGTCAAACTGGAGAGTGTCCTAAAGTGGGGAGCAACACCGGGCATGGGAAATCAAGTCATCGGAAGAATAGTGGAGAGAACTTGAGCCCGTTTGTGAAGTATGAACAGCAGTACTTTCTCATGGAGTTGCTGAAAGCACCTAACACCTGCCTGGTATATTTAAATGTTCAACAAATGGTACCTATTATTATAATTTAGGTAGAGAAGAGAAGGGCTGCACTTGCTGTTTCAAATATTGAATGACTTCCATTTAGAAGAAGGGTTGGAATAATTTTGCAAAGCTTTGGTGGAAGAATTCCCCAAGGACAGAAGTGTCAGGGAAGCAGATTTCGGTCTAGCCTGAATAGAAAGAGGGCAAGAGCTAACATTTATTGAATGTATTCTCAGTACTGCGCCAGGTGCTTGTTAGGGACTCAGTATGTGTGCTTGCATCTTATTTGTCTGATAACTTGACATGGTAGTTTGACTATTCTCACTCTGAAGATGAGGCCCCAAGACTCAGAGAGGGAGGCAGCTGACCCAAGGCTGTGCAGAGCCCAGCAGTGCTCCCCCGGGAGGAGGTACAGGCCCGTTGCTCTGGGAGGCTGCAGAAGGGCTTCCTTGGCTGAAAAGGAGGTCCCACCAGCCTGAGCAGAGCCCTCAGCCTGGTTCTCTAAAATTTCACATCAACCTATGCAAGCCTGGACCTTATAATCACCTTGTGTCTGAGTTTAGCTGCAAGACCACTCCAGGGTCCAGCCCAGGTTGCCCTGAGCCCACACAGTTGCCTCTCCTTCCCACCAGGCTCTCCCCAGGCAGTGAATGCAGGTGTTGGTGTGAGGCCTGGGACCCAGGCAGGCCGTGCATGGAGGCGCCACAGTGAGGGGAGTGCTCAGGGCCGGAGAAGAAGGGGAAAGTGAGAAGCAGGCACCAAACCCGGAAGCCTGCAGCTCCATCTGCCCAGGACCAGCCACTGAGCCGCAGCAAAGCACAGTGCAGGTTACCTCGGCTTGGCTGAAGCTCCTTAGGAAAGAGGGGAAGGGAGAAAGGGAGGAACCCTACCACAGCCAGCACAGAGTCTTGTACTCGGTGGACGCCCAGGACACATTTGTCGAACTCATTATTTACATTCTTCGGGTCAAGGAGTGTAAGTAATTTTACTAGGGCAGGAGCTACACATACATAATCTCATTTATTCCTCTCAAGAAAACTATGGTATAAATGAAGAAACTGAAGCTCAGAGAGGTTAAATAACATGCTAAGATCACACAGTAAAGAAGAGGCAAAGTGTGTTCTCCCCACTGTGCTTTCTTGTCTCTCAAAGCAAGAGAACAGTCACCTTGTCTCTCCTGGTCCCTGAGCCCCTGAAGCAGTGACAGAAGCCCATGCCTGCTTTCTCATTTTGGTCACATCTCTTCTCTTGCAGAAATGAGCTGTGGCTGTTCCCTGGGGTTCCCACCCAGAGGAGGATGGGCACACGTTACCTCTGCGATGGTTAATTTTACACATCAACCTGATTGGGTCACAGGATACCCAAATATTTCATCAAGCGTTACTCTGAATGTTCCATGAGGGCGTTTTGGGATAAGATTAACATTTGAATTGGTAGAATCAGTGAAGCAGGATGCCCTCCCCTGTGTGGGTGGGCCTCATCCGATCAGTTGAGGGCCTCAATAGAACCAAAAGGCTGAGTAAGAAGGACTCCTGCCTGCCTGCCTGCCTGGGCTGGAACTTCAGTCTTTTCCTGCCTTTGGACTCAAACTGAAAATCAGCTCTTCGTGAGTCGTCAGCTTGTGGACTGCAGAGCTGGAGAATTGTCAGCCTCCGTAATGACAGCAAATCCTTACAGTAAACCTCTTTCTATACAGACACATGTCCCATCATCCCATGGGCTCTGTTTCCCTGAAAACCCCGACGAATATGTCCTCCCTCCCTGACTCTCCCCTCTAGGGCATCCCTTACAGGCTGAGGAGTCCCCATCTGCCTCTCTGTGGCCCTGGTGCTGCTGGCCAGGGAGATCCTAGACGGGCTAATTCCACAAGCAGCACAGGCTAACTTCTGTGCAGCACAGACTCTGGCTGCAGGCAGGAGAGTCCTATAAAGCTTTCTGATTCACACTGCCTGAGTTCTCACGTCCTCTCCAGACACAGGTGCTGCTGCCCACCCTGTGGTGATGGCAGTGCAGACCCCACCCTGTTCCCATAAGAACATCCAATGGAGTTCTGAAGATATTCCCAGTTCAGGGAGTGGGAGGATCAAAGCGAGTGGACCATGACCATATGGTCTGGTCACTAGGGTCAGTTGAATCTGTCACCTGTGGGAGCCCAGCTCTCAGGGACCACTGCCATCCTGCTCCACAGCAGAGTTAGGGGCATGGGGGCTCAAGATCCTGAGGAGGGCGTGGCAGGGCCTCGACCATGGTTGGGGCAAGAGTGGAGCAGGGTCTGTCCATAGAGCACCAGAGGAGCCTGCCTGGCACTGAGCCCTGACAGCTCCCATCCTGGATGAGCCCTGGGGAACCTGAAAGTGGACATCAGCTCCCCTTCTCACTGGGGCCCAGGAATGTCACCTCCCCCAACCCTGCCACCAGAGGGTGGGAAAATCTGACCCTATCTCATGCTGTCCTTCAGAGACAGCCAGAGCAGCAGGACATGCTGAGACATGGGAGAGAAGGAGAAGATTCAGAGAGCTCTGGACAGCAGAAAGCTGGGCTCTATCCCAGCCCCAGGGTCTAGACTTTATATTTCTATAATCTAGCTAGAAGCATGAATGGTACACTTGCGGCATGTGGGCACTGTTCACATGTGTGTGTGTCTATGTACGTGTGCACGTGTAGTTTATATCGAATGTGTGAAAATTATATCAATTATATCATTTATAAAGTGTTAAAAAATAAATGTGCAGCTTGAACTGTAACCCCTACCCGAGTTAAGAAATAGAATATTAACAGCACCCAAAAGCCCCCCCATATGCTAATGTAAGTTTTTTCATTTAATTATCATAATACTCTTCACAACAAAGAAGGTATTACTATCCCACTTACCTGAGAGAAAACTAGCCCTCAGAGACCCAGAAACTTCCTAAAGTCACCCCGGCCATGTTCCACACCACAGCTCCTCCAGCTTCTCACAATGTGAGGACAGCGCCAGAGTGGATGGAGGGCAGGGAAAGGTGTGTTTGACCCTCATGGGCCCTGTGGTCAAAAGTCCTGTGTTGGCCAGGTGGTTGAACTTGATGAGGTTGGGGACCTTTGTCAACTATGTGTTCGGTGACTCTAACTTTACAATAACCTTCAAATGAAGATGCAGGGGGCTCGTGGTCCTTCACCCTGGATCTGCTGCAGGCAGGGCCTGCCCTGCCCAGCTCTGCATAATGGATGGAGTGAGTCACTTAGTGAATAATTCGCGCGTCATCGAGACAGTGAGGGTAACAGGAAAGCAGAGGCACCGGGTGGGCTGAGGTTGGCAACCCGAGCCAGACTCCCATCCTCCCGGGGCTGGGCTATACTCTGGGGAGAGGGGTCCCAGCCAGGCAGAGCCTCAGGTGGGTGCCATCACAGAGATGGGGCCATAGTGGGCCAGAGGGTCCAGCACCAGCTGTTCAGCCTTCCACTGCAGATGAACCTCTACCTTCTGCATCCAGGGGCCACAGGTGAGTGATCCTCAGATCTGCCCACCAGGTAGTCCATTC
Organism: Lepilemur ruficaudatus; assembly: GCA_963574885.1. NCBI lineage: Eukaryota > Metazoa > Chordata > Mammalia > Primates > Lepilemuridae > Lepilemur > Lepilemur ruficaudatus. The sequence continues at coordinate 24,805 of CAUYRT010031115.1, forward strand.
CCCACTACCATCCCATTATTTCTTCCCCTTTCTTCCTTGGGGAACCTCCTTTTGCACTTGCATAGCCATTTGACAAGGTTCCATTCACACTAGACATTTACCTAGCCTGTGCTGAGCAACTGCCATGTGGTAACAGCACTCTGCTTTCCCCTAAGAAACCGGAGTTATCCTGAGGGTCACTGTGAGCTTTGGAGTGTCTTGGCCAGATCTGAGTTTCAGAAAGTTCCCTGGTTTTGAGAGGGCTGAAGGCAGTTGGACATCTTTACAATAGTCCAGGTGAGAGGTGCTGGCAGCTTGGGCCAAAGCAATGTCCATGGAATCAGTTTCTGGGTTCAGTATTTTTCTTCTTGAGCAATGGAACTTCAGAATCTTGCCCTTGATCCTGTGGACCGAAAAATCCAGACTCTGAAATATTTAAAAGAAGTTTATTCTGAGCCAAATTTGAGGACCATGACCCGGAGCCACTCCCAAGAAGCCTTGAGCAAGTGGGATTAATGTGGTTGGATTACAGTTTGGTGTTATACATTTCAGGGAGACAGGGGTTACAGGTGAAGTCATAAATCAATACGTGGGAGGCACACATTGGTTTGGCCTGAAAAGGTGGGCCATCTCAAAGCAGGGCTTACAGGTTATAGGTGGGTTTAAAGATTCTTTGGCTTGTAATTGGTTAAACACATGAAGCTTTGTCTAAAGGCTTGGAATGTTTTAACATAAGGAGTGGTTATCAGAGATAAACCACCAGACATAGATTTGTTGTGTAAATTGAGGACCTGCAGGTTTGTCTTACATACCCTTAGGCCTGTCAATGGGTCAAAAAGGGACCTCCAAGAAGGGAGGGGGCATGATGAAGCATTTCTGACCTCCTTCCTCCTGGCAGGCAATTTAGTTTTAGGATATTCCTTTGGCCACGAGGGGGTCCATTCAGTCAGCCAGTGGTGGCGGGGGTGAGGCTTAAATTTTTATTTTGGTTCACAGCTTCCCCCTTTAGGCCAAGATATGTTGGAGGCAGCATCTATGGCCAAACTCCCATTTTGTCCCATCCATTGCCAGGGTGGTGTGGCTACCTGCCCTGGGTCCATCCAGTCCCTCGGAGGGACCCTTGTGGCCAAAAAACTAAAGAGCCAAAATGGGGCTTACAGCCAATTAAATATTTTAAGCCAAATAGGACCGGAGGCAGACAGGCACTCTTTAACACTTTAAAATCTTCTAGATGACATAAGAATAAAATCTAAAATGTCAAAGGCAAAGCTACAAAACTAAATTACCTATAAGTATTGAGGTTCCTTATTCTTGGGTTTAGTGATAGACTTTTAGTAAATATAAGCATAATTAACATTTAAGCTAAGGGAATTTTAGAGACTTAATGTGTCACAACATTTTAGTCTCTTTAGTAATTTATACTAAGGTGGCTGATAAATTACTCATTATTTCCTTTTGTATAAATATATATAACTGATAAAAATTATACTCAGGAAGTTCTAAGTCTATAGGAAGCAGGAAAGAAAAAAAAACTTATGATTGGGATGGATATCTGCAACATGTGGCCTGAAAAGCAAAGTATTTTAGTTAGTATTCCTTTAGACTTCTGTGTGCCCCTCTTTGATCTGGAGGGTCTAAACTAATTCCATCCCTCTAACTGGCCCTTACAATCTGACACGCCCCATCTTCCACGATATTTCCTGGGCCTAGAGGAAAGATATCTGAACAGGGCTTTGGCAGATTCCGTGGTTCTAAGGTCCCAGAGATCAGGGAAACTTGCTATTTATTTAAAATTTGTCAGGACTCTGGAAAACAAAACAAAAGAATTAGTAATGTTTTAATTCAAAAGAGTCTTTTTTGAACATTTAGTTTGGTCTCATGAGGTTGAGTTAGCTATACTCATGGTCATATCAGTTTTCTAATTAAAGTCCTGGAAGTTTGTTTTCTTTTAGTCCAGTGGTATATAATCTCCAAAGATAGTAGAAACCAGTATTCAAGTGGATTTGTCAGTCCTTTCCATGATCTTTCTTGAAAAAGCCAACTTTGGACTTAGCCAGAAAGAACAACTTCCTGAGATGAATCAAAGTAAAATAATAATTTTTGAAAGGTGGTAAAACTTGGACCAGCCATGGTTAGAGACAATTGACAAATCAAATTGGTTATTTTGTGATATATAGCAATTTATATAATAACCATAATTATTGCTGATGACACACACCAAAACATGTTAATATTTTACAACACTGCAACATATATTAATAACATACAAGTATAGTCCAAAGAAAGTTAAATGCCATTTCATATTTGACAATGTTCCCTGGATGGTTTTGACACACCAAATAAATCTAATGTCTGTCTTAGACTTTTAGTGATCCTACTGTATAAAAAGCTAGTTTATGTTCAAAAGGCTTAATTTAGAATTTTTTTCGAAAAGTTGCCAAATATTAAAGGCTTAAAACATTTGTTCATATGCAATAACAAACCACTATAAAATAAGGGTCATTTATTTAACCAAGAGAGATGGTCATTAAAAGATTCTAAAGGTGATAAAGTTACGTGAGTGACCTTAACCCTTTTAAAGTTTAATTTTTTAGTTAGTCAAAACCTAATAAAGAGAGCACAGGGATTATCTGATAAAGTATAAAATCTTTACTTTTTTTAGGTCAGTTACCAAAATTGAGGAAAAACCTGTAGTAATAATTTTTAAATTAAAAAGGAAGCATGTTATAGGAGCAAAATGAGTACATCATGTCATTTCATTAAGAGTAAATTAATATTGACAGAAATTTTTGTTTTAGCCAAAATTCCTTAATAAATTTTCCTTTATAAACTTTACCCCAACCTGCGCATATCATACACTATCTATAAAACATACTTTAAAACTTTCAGTTTTGTCTTAACATTTCCTTTTCTTGAATAACCAGTCATTTTAGGACAAAAAATTCCATGTAAGATCCTTTCCTTACATTATTCTTTCTGTTTAACCTTTCTTGCCAAAAATATATTTCTATGTTCATTGCCTTTTTACATCTTTTTCTTACTCACAAGTGGAATTTTGTTTTATTTTTTCTAAATTTATTTCGATTTTGATTCAATCTTTAAATAACCCATGAATTAGACAAGGATATATTTTAATAAGAACACATTCTGTTTTTTTAAATAATTTTTCTTATTAAAAACATCTTATTCTTTGATACACCTTATACACAGAATTATATATATTGACTAGAATTTTTATTTTTAGTAACTTTAATTTTAGTGAAAGCTTAAAGAGCAGGGAGTCATGAATTGTTCATCATGAGACACTTGTTATGAAGCAAGATTGCAGGTAATTATAAAATTATAGCCAAACTGATAATTCAAATATATATATTTAAATGCAAAAATCCTATTCTTTGAGAAGAGACTCAGTTTCTCAAACAAGTATAAGACTTAATAGACAGACTGAAGTACAAGTTAATAAAGAGGCTGAATCTGTCTTCATTTCCTTCCCTTCCTTTTTGCAGTTTATTAAAAGGTGAAATAAAAATCCTTTGTTTTTTCTATTAGTATCATATGACAATCTAGTTCAAAAGAGAAAACCAAATTCCATTATATTAGTTTACTAATGATAGTTAATTTTAATAGAATCTTATAAACAAATCCATCTAATTTTGATCAATTTGACTGTAAGTTAAGACTTTTATAAACCTTTTATAACCTTTAACTTTTATATCCACTTAATTTTTTTTTTTTTTTTTTTTTTTTGAGACAGTCTTACTCTGTTGCCCTGGCTAGAGTGCTGTGGCATCAGCCTGGCTTACAGCAACCTCAGACTCCTGAGCTCAAGCAATCCTCCTGTCTCAGCCTCCCGGGTAGCTGGGACTACAGGCATGCCCTACCATGCCCGGCTAATTTTTTCTATATATTTTTAGTTGGCCAATTAATTTCTTTCTATTTTTAGTAGAGACAGGGTCTCAGGGCTCTTGCTCAGGCGGGTTTCGAACTCCTGACCTTGAGTGATCCTCCCGCCTTGGCCTCCCAGAGTGCTAGGATGACAAGCGTGAGCCACCGCGCTCAGCCTTGAGCTGAGACTTTATCAGTGATGAGGATGGAGACACCTCAGGATTTTCCAGTA
>CAUYRT010031116.1:0-15083 GCA_963574885.1 Lepilemur ruficaudatus
GAGCACTATGTTGAATAGAAGAGGAGAAAGTGGGCATCCTTGTCTAGTTCCAGTTCGAAGTGGAAATGATTTCAGTTTTTCCCCATTTGGTATGATATTGGCTATGGGTTTCTCATAAGTGGATTTGATAATTTTAAGGTATGAGCCACCAATGCATATTTTGTTAACAGTTTTTATCATAAAGGTGTGTTGGCCTTTGTCAAATACTTTTACTGCATCTATTGAGAGAATCATATGGTCTTTGTTCTTGCTTTTATTTATGAGGCAAATTGCATTTGTAGATTTGCATATGTTAAACCAGCCTTGCATCCCTCGAATAAAGCCCACCTGGTCATGGTGAATTGTTTTTTTGATGTGCTGCTGAATTCTATTTGCTAAAATTTTGTTGAGGATTTAAGCATCGATCTTTGGAACAGGACTGAGAATCCAGAGATGAAACCAACTGCAAATGGAACCTAATCTTTGACAAACCAGACAAAAATATACATTGGGGAAAACAATCTCTTTTCAATAAATGGTGCTGTGAAAATTGGATAGCTACATGCAGAAAAATGAAACTGGATCCCTACTTCTCACCTCTCACAAAAATTCACTCAAGATGGTTAACAGACCTAAACCTAAGGCAGGAAACCTTAAGAATCCTAGAAGAGGATGTTGGGAAGATCCTTTCAGACATCGGCCTAGGCAAAGAATTCTTGAAGAAGATCCCCAAAGCAATTGACACAGCAACAAAAATAAACAAATGGGATCTGATCAAATTAAAAAGCTTCTGCACAGCCAAAGAAACAAGTTGTAAGTAGACAACCTCCAGAATGGGAGAAAATATTTGTTCTCTACACCTCTGACAAAGGTCTGGTAACAAGAATCTACCTAGAACTCAAAAGAATTAACAAGAAAAAATCAAACAACCCCATTTATAAATGGGCAAGGGAGATCAACAGAAACTTTTCCAAAGAAGAGAGAATAATGGCCAGCAAACATATAAAAAAATGTTCAACATCTCTAATCATTAGAGAAATTTAAATCAAAACCACAATGAGATACCACCTAACCCAGTGAGATTGCCTCTATCAAAAAATCCCAAAACAACAAATGCTGGTGAGGATGTGGAGAGACAGGAACACTCTTACACTGCTGGTGGGACTGCAAATTAGTTCAACCTTTGTGGAAAAGAATTTGGAGATTCCTCAAAGAGCTAAAAGTAGAATTACCACTGGATCCAGCAAAAGCATTATTAGGCATCTGCCCAAAAGTGCATAAGACATTCTATGATAAAGACATCTGCACACGAATGTTTATGGCAGCACAATTCACTATTGCTAGGTAGTGGAAACAACCCAAGTGCCCATCAATTCATGAGTGGATTGTTAAAATTTGGTATATGTTTACAATGGAATATTACTGAATTTTAAGAAATGACAGTGAGCTATCACTGCTTCTATTATCCTGGATTAAGCTTAAGCCCATTATTCAAAGTGAGGTGACAGAAGACCCAGAGTGGGCCCCACTTGTACTTGCATCAAATTGGTATTTACTGATTAACACTATGGTGCTCAAATGATGGTAGTGTTCACTAGGGATTTGGGGGGTGGGGGATAGACCCACATCCAAGACATGTGGTGAGCACTGTGAATGGGAGGGGCATGCTTCAAATGTATTTGGGGATGGGCATTAGGGGTCTCAATAGGGTGTAGGAAATCCTCTATAACTGATTTATGTGAATAGCTGTACAACTTAGTAAATTTACTAATAACCATTTAATTGTACACTTAAAATGGAGTAAAGACATGATATGTAAATTACACTTCAATAGAGAAAAAAAAATTTTTGGATTCATTACATTCCTTTCTGACATTACTTAATCCTTTCTCGAAGAGTTTATATCTTGAATCTTATCCTGTCTTCAGTTTTAAACTTGTCAATTTCATTTTCCATAAGACATCCAGAGACATCTTACTAAATAGCAAAACTTTCTGGACCGCCTTGTTCTTCAGTTTTCAGGGTAAAGTCTTAACTCTACCCTCTGACAGGTAACACTTTCATGTCTGGTCCTTGAAGATCCCTCTGTCTGTACCTTTTACCATGTTTCCCTCTGCCTTAAGTACTAGTCACACACATTCAGTTCTCACTCTCTTTTCTCTGCCATCCATAATGTACCTGCCTGGAATACACGCCTCTCATTCTTGTCTTGGTTAAATCTAAATCATTTTTTAAATGTAAAATATATAAATAGGCAAAATTCTCTTCCTTCCTCCTCTCTCCTCTATTTCTGGAGGCTACCCCAAAGCATGGATAAACCACCATCACATTTTCTGTGATGCTGTACTGTATTTTATTGCTCATTTCTCATCCTTGTAATACAGCAAATATTATGGACACAGAGGCCATTTGTCATTCCTTTTTCAGCATCTAGCGTAGTATCCTACACATAATGGTGGTGGTTGTTGAATGAAACGTCATGACATAATTAGTGGAATTTACTGAAGAATATAGGGTTATATTGTATTACATGCAACCCTGTGGTTTTTTTTAACTTGAGTTTTCATGTTATAGTTGTTTTGTGCACTTCTCAATTTTTCATTTTTCAATTCTTGATTATCTTGTTATCTGCCTGTGTATATGTCTCTTGTAGCTATATTATCTTTCTGATTTGATAATTTTTATATAATTTTTGCTTCTCAAGAGAGAATGGGAGACTATTTGTGGACAGAACTATTTGCTTGTAACTACATTAACTAATTATATTAAAGAACTGGTTAATTAAATGCTATGTTTAATCTTATACTATTGGTTTGATATGTCTTCCTTGAATTCTTGATTACATCAATCAAATCAACCATTGTTTTTGCATTATTCAGTAAGAGCTTTATAATAAAGCAATAATTACTTTTCTAGAACAAATTGCTATTATGTACTGTAGGCATGAGCTTATTAAATAAGCTTAACCATATCTATTTCAACGTTGAAGCAAAAAAAACCAAACAAACTTAAAATCTACAAATATGAGTGAAAGTTTCACCCCTAACCTCTGGTCTTATTTCTGGAAATATAATTACATCATATTATATTATGTCAAATAATTAGGATATTTTTATAACAAGAATTGGAATGATATTCTAGAATTCATAATGCTCAATTTTTTAAGTGAAGTCATGTGAATATTAAATATTTTCTTCCTAGCTTATAGATGAAAAAACTGGTACACAAGAAATTAAACATTTGTATTGAACTTTCAATTTTGGCCATTTTTAGTGATAATATTACTCTTGTTTGTTAACTATGTTTCTAAGGCAACGATACCTTAATTCTACCCTCATCATAGCCTGTTTTTTAATGAAAACTTCACACTGATGTGCTTTATCACACAATAGATTTAGCTGTGACTCTTCTTGGCAGGGGGATCTTGTATTCTTGTTGGTACTATGGGACATACAGTCATCTTCTCAAACAGTTTGTTAAATATTCTCACCAAAATGCCTTGGATTGACAAACTGAAATGCATTTTGAGCAGGGAACATGAGCATAAGGAGTGTGGGGAGAGGCCTGTATAAAGCTATTTTATATAACCTTGAAGAAATGTGTTAATTCCCTGCTTCAAATAAAGTACACCAAGTGTATATGCAGTGTTCCTGAGAGCTTCCTAATGAACTGAAAAAAAAACAAACAATCTGTGGTAGAAAGAAATATATTTCATCAACCCCCTGAGCAGCAATGATTGGCCTCAGCTTGTCACATATGCTTGATTCTGATTAAAATAAGGCAAATGAACTAGTTTAACCTTTCTTGGTAAAGAAATTACATTTGACTTTAATAGAATCTCAAATTCTATATATTAATAATATAGATTGGATATGCTGATTGTTAACATGCAGATTAGCAAGGTACATAAAACATTTAAGTTGAGGAATCTACTTTAGTAGCCATGATTGAATTGAGAATTAATTGTTTTTGAATGACCCAAATGATAATGATGACAGAATTAAATGTGAGATACTTGAATAAAGGGCTTTCAAACTTGTAATTCGTGTAAATACTTTAATCCAAGATCATGTTTCTTCTGAATGTGGTTATTCAGTTTTCTCAGCACCATGTTTATGAATAGGGAATAGGGCTTGCTTTCCCCAGTGTTTGTTGTTGTCTACTTTGTCAAAGATCAGTTGGTTGTAGGTAGATGGTTTTATTTTCAGATTTTCCTGTCTGTTCCATTGGTCTCTCCCTCTACTTTTATACCAGTATCATGTCATTTGGGATACTATAGCCTTGTAGTATAATTTGAGGTCAGGTAATGTGATGTCTCCGGATTTGTTCTTTTTAGTTGAGATTGCTTTAGCTATTTGAGCCCTTTTTTGGTTCCAAATGAAGCTTGGGATTATTTTTTTCCTAGATCTGTGAAACATTCTGGTATTTTGATGTGGATTGTGCTGAATCTATAAATCACTTTGGGCAGTATGGAGATTTTAATGATACTGATTCTACCACACCATGAGAAAAACACATGAAACCATAGAAATTTGAGAAGGAAATGTAAGAAAAACTCTTTCAGACGTTGGCCTAGGCAGAGAATTTATGACCAAGACCCCCAAAGGCAAATATAACAATTACAAAAATAAATAAATGAGACTTAATTAAATTAAAAATCTTCTTTACAGCAAAGAAAATAATCAATAGAGTGAATAGAGAACCTATAGAATGCGAGAAAATATTCCCAAACTATAACTCTGACAAAAGACTGATATCCAGAATTTACAAAGAATGCAAATCAGTAAGAAAAAACCAAGAACACGAACTTGAACATGAACTCAGAAGTTTTCCAGAAGACAGACAAATGGCCAAAAAACATGAAAACGTGCTCAATGTCACTCATCTTCAGGGAAATGCAAGTTAAAACTACAATAACGTATCACCTTACCCCTGTCAGAATGGCCATTATTAAAAAGTAAAAAAAAAATAAAAATAAAAAAAAAATAAAACTACAGATACTGTTATGGATGCAGAGAGAAAGAAACTCTTATACACTGTTGGTGGGGGTGTAAATTAGTACAACCTCTATGAAAAGCTATGTGGAAATTCCTCAAATAAATGTAAACCTACCATTTGAACCAGCAATCCCTCCACTGGGTATCTACCCAAAGAAAATGAAGTCATCTTATCAAAAAGACACTTACACGTGAATGTTTATGGCAGCACAATTCACAATTGCAAAGATGTGGAATCACCCTAAGTATCCTTCAATTCGAGTAGATAAAGAAAATGTGGAGTGTGTACACACACACACACACAGACACACACACATACACACCACACGCCATGCAGTACTACTCATGCATAAAAAGGAATGAAATAACATCATTTGCAGCAACTTGGTTGGAATGGGAGACCATTATCCTAAGTATCTCAGGGTTGGAAAACCAAACACTGTATATTCTCATTAATAAGTGGGAGTTAATATACGGGTACACATGGCACAAAGTGATATAAAGGACTTAAGAAACCAAGGAGGGGGAAGGCTGGAGGGTGTGTGGGATAAAAGCTTATGTGCTGGGTACAATGAACACTATTGTGATGGGCACATCAAAAGCCCTGACTTAAACATCATACAAGATATCTATGTAATAAAAACACTTGTATGCTCTTAATTAAAAAAAAAAAAAACCCTGCAAACAAAAAATAAAGCAAATACTTCCTCAAATTGCTCCATGACTTTTCAACATTTCTTGTCATAGTTTAATAAAAGTTATGATGGTAGCTGATGTTTAAAGTAAGAAAATAGTATGCTGTTGAGGAAAAACTAAGGCAAGGCAATTCAGTGACTTATAGATTAAGATTTCTGTGCTACAAAAAAAACAAAAAGATAAGGATGAACAGGCAAAGCACAAAGGGTTTTTAGGGCGGTGAAACATATCTTTGTGACATTATTCCTTGTGATGCTATAATGGATTCATGTCATATACATATACATCTAAATGTCAACTGTATATTTTGGGTGATAATGATGTCTCAGTGTAGCTTTATCTATTGTAAAAAATGTACTATTCTGGTAGGAGATGTCAGTAATGTGGGAGGCTGTTTTTGTGAGGGGGGTGGTAAGGGGTGCATAGAAACTCCTATACCTTCCTTTCAATTTTGCTGTGAAACTAAAATTGCTCTTTAAAACCCCTATTTAAAATACACTAACCACTTTGTAGTAAAAAAAAAAAAAAATAGCTAGGGAGAGTTCCTGGGCCCCTTTACTTTGCTATTTATGCTGTGTGTCTGGGTGGAAGAGGGCCAGTTGGAGACTTGTTTAGGTCCTCCAAGGGTGGCACTGAACCAGCTAGCTTCCCAGGTTGTGAAGTCAGCTGGCATGCACTGGATACAGCAAGACATTTGGGAAATGATCTGTATAATTTTGACCGAAACTCTGTTCTACCTAACTGATAATAAACTGAGATGATGTATATGTAGTAAGATGCTTTATGTTTCATGGAGCAAGTTCAACATATAATCTCATGGGATGTTCATGAGAACTTCATTAGGTATGATCATCCTCACTTCATTGACGAAGTTCAGAGTTTAATTCACTTACTAAATAATGAACATAAAACCTGAATTCCTGATTTTTAACTCCAGAGCTGTTCTACATCTTGCCATCTGAATTTTTACCTGCATATCAAAATGGAAATCATCTTGACAGAGAACATTTTGTAGTAATCAGGCAAAATATCTACACTTATATCTGTTATTGGTTCTTGCAACTTGTTATAGAGTATGGCTTTTCCTCTTCCTGCTAATAGATTGACATATATCAAATCCCATGTCATAAAATGGGATGCAGAAATAGGACATGATTTTTTTGTTTCACCTTATATGTTGTTTTAATATGATGTAGTGGGGCCTTCTATAATGCCATCCTCTAATTTTATGCCAGGATTGTTTTGTGTGTGAGATCAGGTAATTGCCTCTGCTTTGGGTAATTCTGGTTATAAAACCACTGGCTTCTAGTTATAGAATTTTATAATGATGACTCTGCTAAAGAAAGACTTTAATGGTCTTATAATTTTTATCTGAAGAAGCCAACATGCTTTCTCATTGGAATATTATTGTTATAATCAATGTTCATTTATTGAGCTATATGTACTCTGCTTTTTTGTTATTTCAAAATATTATGAGAGTACAAATGTTTTTGGTTAAATGTATTGATTTTGGTATGTGTGAATCAGGGTTACAAGTATGCCCATCACCCAGAGAGTCTTCACTGTACTCACTAGATAGGTTTTTGCCTATCTCCTCTTCCCCTCTCCATCCCATCCCTCTTGATTTCCACTGAGTTTTCCCTCTGTGCACGTGTGTGTTCATTGGCTAGTTCCAGTTTAATAGCAAGTAGATGCGGTGTTTAGTTTTCCATTCTTTAGATACTTCACTTAGGGCAATGGTCTCCAGTTCTATCAACTTGATATAAAAGGGCTTAATTCATTCATTCTTCCTCATGGCTAAATTGTGTGTGTGTGTTTTGTTCATCCACTCATGCATTGATGGGCACTTGGGTTGATTCCACATCTTTGCAAATGTGACTTGTATTGAAATAAACATTCGTGTGCAGGTGTCTTTTTGGCAAAACAACTTCTTTTCCTTTGGGTAAATACCCAGTAGTGGGATTACTGGATCAAATGGTAGGTCTACTTTCAGTTCTTTGAGGAATTTCCATCCTATTTTCCATAGAGATTGTACTAATTTACAGTCCCACCAACAGTGTGGTAGTGTTTCTTTCTCTTTACATCCATACCAGCATCTACTGTTTTTGGATTTTTTAATAAAAGCCTTACTAACAGGGGTAAGGTGATATTTTGTTGTGTTTTTAATTTGCATTTTGCTCATAGTGATGTTAAGCATTTTTTCATATATTTATTGATCATTTGTCTATCTTCTTTTGAAAAGCTTCTGTTCGTGTCTTTTGCCCACTTTATAATAGGGTTCTTTGTTTCTTACTTGCTGATTGGCTTGAGTTCTTTGGAGATTCTGGAGGCAGCACATTCCTAGGTTACATTTTTTCATCCATTCAGCTAGCCTGTGTCTCTTGAGTGGGGCATTCCGACCATTCACGTTTATTGATAGAATTGATATGTGGGTTCTGTCGGTGGTACACCTTCTTGCTTTGTTTTACCTCTTGTCCTGTTGTATTGTATGAGCTCTGTGATTTAGGTTTGGGTGGTTTTACACTGGTGGGTGACCATTGCGCTGATCCATGTATAATGAGATTCTGATTATTTCCTGCAATGAATGTCTGGTCTTGACAAACTCCCTCAGCATTTGCTTCTCTGGAAAAGTATTTATTTCTTCTTCATATATAAAACTTAGTTTTACAAGATACAAAATCCTAGGCTGGCAGTTGTTCTGTTTAAGAAGACTGAAAATGGGGCCCCAGTCTTTTCTGGCTTGTAAGGTCTCGGATGAGAAATATATAGTTAGTCCTACAGGTTTTCCTTTGTAAGTTATTTGATTCACCTCATGGTTCACAGGAACTCCTCCTTCCTGTTGACTTTGGCCAGTCTGATGACTGTGTATCTTGGTAATTGCGTCTTTGCAATGAATCTCCCAGGTGTTACTTGAGCTTCTTGTACCTGGATGTCTAAATCTCTAGAAAGATGGGGAATTTTTTCTCAGTTACTCTCTCAAATAGGTTTTCCAGCCCTTGTGCATTTTCTTCTTCATTTTCAGAGATGTCTATTATTATTATATTTGGCTATTTTACATAATTCCGTATTTCCTATAGGCTTTGTTCACTCTTCTTAATTCTCTGTTCTTTATTTTTGGCTAAGTCAACTCAAAAGAATTGACTTTGCAGCTTGAAGCTTTTCTTTGGTCTGGTCTAGTCTAAAAACTATCCACTGTGTTTTCTATTTCCTTAAATGAATTTTTCATGTATATAAATTCTATTTGCATTTTTAATATGTCAATTTCTAGTGAATTTTTTATTCATTTCCTGAATTGTTTTTCTAGTATCTTTGAGCTGGTTTTCCACTTTCTCTTGGATTTCATTGAGAAAAACATTTAAAACTGAGCATACTAGTAAGCTAATCTATTTAAACCTGTACTATCTAGGAACTGTGGGTGTTCTGTAAACTTGTATAGTAAGAAGCAGCCCCTATGATGTGAAATGTAATACTATTTCCTAGCTTAACAACTCCAAACATCAAAGTGGCTTGTAAGTCTGTCAATAATTTTAAATGTATACATGTTATTTTTTTATTTTTTTCTTTATTGAAGTATGCTTTACATATCATGACTTTACTCCATTTTAAGTGTACAATTAAATGATTTTCACTGAATTTACCGAGGTGTACAGTTAATCACATGAATCAGTTTTAGAGGAATTCCTTTCCCCTATTGAGACTCCTCATTCTGCTCCCCAACTACTTTTCAATCATGTCCCACCCCTCCACAGTGCCCACCATGTCACTCAGACATGGGTTTACCCCCACCTCCCAATTCCCTAGTGATCACTCCCACCATTTGAACACCATAGTGTTAATCAGTCAATAGGGGAAAGGAATTCCTTTAAAACCGATTTATGTGATTAACTGTACACCTTGGTAAATTCACTGAAAATCATTTAATTGTACACTTAAAATGGAGTAAAGGCATGATATGTAAAGTATACTTCAATAAAGAAAAAAAAATGCATGCTTCTCATGGCTGAGGTTAATCAACCGAAGCAACATACGGACACAGGACGTGCACTTTCCACCTCTCACAAAAATGAACACCAACCAATGATTCTTAAAATAATGTTGCAAAGTGATACTGTTTGTAAAATAATGGACCAAGGATGGTGAAATAATTGTTTAAATAAGGGTTATTTTGAAGGCTCTAGTACCAACTCCTTGGAAATATCCAGTTACCATGGCCTAAACATAGATCTGTCTGCCAAAACCATTTTTGATTACAAGCTGATGAATTCAATGGTGATTCTCAAGATGATGGTGAAAAGTGCAGATCCTGGTTTAATCTTTCTATAGACTGAGAAAGGACCCGCATTTTTCAGATGAAAAAAATGCATGCTTCTCATGGCTGAGGTTAATCAACTCCAGCAACAGACTGACACAGGACTTGCACTTTCCACTTCTCACAAAAATCAACACCAACCAACAATTCTTAAAGTAATCGTGAAAAGTGCTACTGTTTGTAAAGTAATGGACAAAGGATGGTGAAATAATTCTTCAAATAAGGGTTATTTTCAAGGCTCTAATACTAACTCCTTGGAAATATCCAGTTACCATGGCCTAAACATAGATCTGTCCGCCAAAACCATTTTCGATTCCACTCGGATGAATCCAAGGATGATTCTCAAGATGATGGTGAAAAGTGCTACTGTTTGTAAAATAATGGACCAAGGATGGTGAAACTAGATTGTCTTGCTTGATTTATATCCTATAAGCACAGTTCTGTCCCAACTAAAATTTGGGTTTTTATAGTAAGAAAAAAGGGGGAATGAATATGTAGTAGGCAAATAACAGTGTCTGTAGCAGTTACCGTCTCTTTATTTGACAATAAAAGAAATGCACTCAGAGTCCCTCAGTTAAGGGTAGTTTATTGCACTAAATCATGGAGAGAGAGAAAGTCTGGGCAATAGTCTCAGCAGAGACTCACTAGACCTAAAGAGGACATCGACATTGTTAGGAGTACCACAGCATCCTCTTGGCATGGCAGCAGCTCTGGAGGCTGGATAACTTTTTATTCCTCCCCAGCAGGAGATGACTATTGCTTCGTGTTCACGAACTCCATCCATCTGGTCCTCTTTATATCTTATCTTACTTCTTTTTTTCTTCTATTACTGTAAAACTTTCTGTCTTGAGCTCCAATCTGACTAGATTTTCCAGGTAAAATACAGTATTCTCAGTTAAATTTTAATTTTAGATAAATAGAAAATATAGTTTTGTATCGATATGACTCATGCAATATTAGCATCATACTTATACTAGAAAATGATTCATTATTTATCTAAAATTCAAATTTAACTGGGAGTTTTATATTTTTATTTGTTAAATCTGACAATCCTAAAGCTGACTGATTAAGCTGATCACTAGTGCTAATAGATTTCTAATATCAGTTCTAATATTCTGGGAGACCACTGGCCAGCCCAGAGACAAATAGCAGCTTAGAAATCCATCCCTAGCCCAATGAACTGAGATCATCATGACAGGGTCATGTGAGCAATGTATGAAAACACGTACTTAAGAAATTTCCTGCATCAGCAGCCTGTTCAAAGGGGTCTGTGGAAATGGCATTCCCAGAGTGCTCGGACTGGTTCAACAAAAATGCTTATTTCTGCCTTGCGCTGTTGTTTTCAAATAGTAGGTTCAGATTTACCTCCATCTCTTTCACATGTCTCTGTCTCAGTCAAAGATTCCATAAATGTTCTTCTCTAGGCACAAAATCAACTCACATTCCACAGGCATTTGCCTCCACAATGGGTAGGTTTGCACAGAATAAAAGTTTTCTTTTGAATAATGCACATAATTCTCTTTCATTTCTTCCCATTTATTGGAATCCTGTCTTTTGTTAAGTTTTATCTCCTTTTGAGAGATTCAAAGAATAGATAACATCTTCTATGTATAAAGAATAGATGGCAGATGCTGAACTGGACAAGTAGAGAAACAAGACATGATCACTATTCTCAAAAAGTCCTATTGATGTAGCTAGCACCTCTTGTATTATCCTGGACAGAGTTGGAACCTATTTTACTACGTGAAGTATCACAAGAATGGAAAAACAAGCACCACATGTGCTCACTAGCAAATTGGTATTAACTGATCAATACTTAAGTACACATATAGGAATAACATTCATCAGGTGTCGGGAAGGTGGGAGGGGGAGGTGGGATGGGTATATACACACATAGTGTGTGCAGTACTCACCTTCTGAGGGATGGACAAATTTGAAGCTCTGACTCGGGTGGGGAAAAGGCAATATAGATAACCTAAATATTTGTACCCCTGTAATATACTGAAATAAAAAAAATTTTAAAAATTCTAAAATCTACCCTGACTTCTTTCAGTTTTATAATTTAATATTTTTGTCTAATCTTGCATTCTCCCTTCTTATTCCTTTCTTCTATTGTTTCATTGAGAAGTATGGATTTATAAACTATTGATTCGTAGCTTTTAAGAATATCTAATATAAGAAGGCAGCATCTTTAAGAATCTCTTTTCTGATTTGCCTTTTTCTGGACTGAAGCATTCTTTTACCCAAGTCCTTTTTTTGCTGCTCTTTTCCCTGCATCAGATCTCTTTTGGCCCCAGAACTGCTGACACAAGTAATACTTCTACGCCAAAACAAAGGTCATGCACTGCTCCTAGCTCACACAGAATTATAATCATTGGATCAAGGAATGATGAATAGCGGGATGTACAATAGAGGTCATCGCATTCAATCTTTACCCAGTGTAGAAGTCCCTCTTTTCAGCCTCTTAGATACAGGATTGTTCAGCCTCTGTGTCAGCACCATATAATATGATCTATTCAGTTTTTGAAGTATTATCTAATTATGATAAATCATTTCCAGTGGTGGGCTGACATTTGCCTCTTTCTAACAGCCACCAGAGTATGAGCCATCCCGCTTCCCTACGTAAGCCTTTCTTAGACTAAAGGTGCTCCTTGGCTCCTTGATCAAGTCTTCTATACTTCCACCCTTTTTTTGACTTTTCCTCATGTCATAAAGTCAAGATTGCTCCCCATTCTGGTTAGCCTTCTTCACAAAGACTTTCAGCTCATCAATCCCGACTGTAGAATATGAGGCCTCAAACAAATGCTCTGCCATTAGGGTATTGCCTTCCATCTCTTATAATTGATTATAATGAGGAAATTAATGAGTCTAGTTTTCCCTATCTAGGAGCATGATATGGAGGAGAGAAAATGGCTTCTAGAACTAATCTGACCTGGTGTTTGTATTTCAACTCTGCTATTTAATATCTTGAGGCCATATACAAGTTTCTTTACCATTTATAAATTCAGTTTTCTCTTCTATCAAAAGAGTAATGATATCTTATCTCCTACGGGGATAAATAAAAGTATGTAAAGTACCTTGAAGAATACTAAGTTGGAGCTTTGTAGAGAATTATTTTTTCCTCCATTTACCCTCAGTTAGGGGAGCACAGAAAAAAATGGCACACTCGTGCAATATCAAGGAAAAACATCCTAGCTTTTCTTGCGTTTCTTATCTGCATGGAAAAGATCATGATTAATGCTTCTTTACTCATCTTTGATTTTCAGGGCCTTAAAAGGCTGGTTTGTGTGTCTAATGGTCACGTCTAGTCTGCCATCTCCACTTCCTATTTATGGGCTCTAACGCAAAGTGCCGTATTTGGTTTTGAATGCAGATATTCTCCAGTCCTGCAGAAAATAATGGGAGCATTTCTTCTCCATAGCTCAATTCTTGATTTCCTCAAAAGTATTAGTCTCAATGGACATTAGCCAGAAGGAGGAAGGATGGTTCTTATTTCTCTTGACACCTGAAGAAATAGCATATGATACTGCTACATGAATTGATCATTACAGGTATTAGAAACAGCATACGAGTAAGTAGATAATAATTGAAAGACAGTGTCAGCTTTCCAAATGAGTGTGAGAACTCAGCCAGGTTATTTTTTTAATGGAGGTAAGATGTTAATATTCTATCTCTTGTTTTATGCATCTGTGTTGAACCCAATATGTTTTAAACTAAATGCATTCCTTATTGCATATAATATTTTAGTGGATCAAAGTCTCTTTTTCCCCCCAGAGATAACATAACTTTAAAGAGTTGTGCATTATGCAAAAGAAAACTCTATTATTCTATGCATGTCTTACCCATTGTGGAGTATGGTGAAAATCATCCCAAAGACTGTGTTAAATAAACAGCATCTGAAATGTTCCCAAAGTCCCTAGTGATGACATTTGAAAGCCTTATTTTGATATCAGGAGAATGTATTTATTTGCTCTCCACCAGCTCTTTCTCTGGGGAAAATGTAGAGCTCCTTTTTCCACTTCAGAACAGATCTTGCTTTCATTGTGCCGAAGTGGAGTGTTTGAGGGCTGTGGTGGCCACATGGTGGCTCTGGGATTTGTGCCAAACCTGTGGCTGGCTTGGGACTCGGGGGGAAAAAAAACACATCCATTTGGGATTCAGGAAACAGGAGAAATAAAATGCATTTACCCTCAGGCTGTTCATAAGTGACATCAGAACAGCTAGTCAATCCAGTCAAAAATGTCGCCCTGCTGTTTACCTGGCAACAGGTTGTCCCAGCCCCTGTTACATTAGAGCTGGGCTTGGAAGATACTCAAAACTTAAACTATTGGGCACAGAAGGCTATTTTCTGTCTGAATATATTGTTCTGATGACTTGAATGCCTCAGTAATGATCAATTTAAAATTTTGTACAGACCACTAAACATTGCGTGCATGTTTTCTCTTGCCTGTTTTATCTTCTAGTTATGAAGCATCATGTCATGTCTGAATCCTGACTCTAGTTTTGCCACTCACTAGTTAATTGGCTGCCAGCAACTTTCTTTAAGCATCATTTTCTCAAGTTTTAACATGGACATAATGATACTTTTGTCATAGGTTTTTGTGTATATTGAGGGGCTTTTGTATAAAAACATATATAATACATATATTTCTGTAAAAAGCTATGAGAAAAGTATATACACACACAAACACATATATAAAAGGCCTAAAAATTTGCTTAGCACATTTACGTTATTAGTAAATTTTAATTTCCTTCCCACTTACTCTCTCAGATATCTGTAAATTAATCTATAAATGAATTATAGATTCATGAATTATATATGTTACATGTGCAGTTGATTTACCCAAACTCAGCTATATGTACTCAGAAAAAAATAATGAGACTGAGAAATAGCAACACACATGTACATAACACATTCTCTCACACCCACCCACCCCTATACACACATAGAGGAGAAGAGAAGAGAGGAGAAGAGAAGAGAAGAGAAGAGAAGAGAAGAGAAGAGAAGAGAAGAGAAGAGAAGAGAAGAGAAGAGAAGAGAAGAGAAGAGAAGAGAAGAGAAGAGAAGAGAAGAGAAGAGAAGAGAAGGGAAGGGAGGCAAG
>CAUYRT010031117.1:0-12395 GCA_963574885.1 Lepilemur ruficaudatus
TTAGCTGTGCAGAAGCTTTTTAATTTGATCAGGTCCCATTTGTTTATTTTTGTAGCTGCATTGATTGCTTTGGGGGTCTTCTTCAAGAATTCTTTGCCTAGACCGATGTCTGAGAGGGTCTTCCCAACATCCTTTTCTAGGATTCTTAAGGTTTCCTGCCTTAGGTTTAGGTCTGTTAACCATCTTGAGTGTATTTTTGTGAGAGTTGAGAGGTAGGGATCCAGTTTCATTTTTCCACATGTAGCTATCCAGTTTTCCCAGCACCATTTATTGAAAAGAGATTCTTTTCCCCATTGTATATTTTTGTCTGGTTTATCAAAGATTAGGTTATCATATGCAGATGGTTTCATCTGTGGATTCTCAGTCTGTTCCAAAGATCAATATTTCTGTTCTTGTGCCAATAAAAAGCTGATTTGATTATCATTGCTTTGTAATATAACTTGAAGTCTGGAAGACTGATGCCTCCCAGTTTGTTCTTATTACTTAAGATTGCTTTGGACGTATGGGGTCTTTTCTGGTTCCATACAAAGTGAAGAATTATTTTTTCTAAGTCTGTAAAGAATGAAGATGGTACTTTGATGGGGACTGCATTTATTCTGTAGATCACTTTAGGTAAAATTGACATTTT
The DNA here is from genome assembly GCA_963574885.1 of Lepilemur ruficaudatus. Taxonomy (NCBI): domain Eukaryota; kingdom Metazoa; phylum Chordata; class Mammalia; order Primates; family Lepilemuridae; genus Lepilemur; species Lepilemur ruficaudatus. Next base: position 629 of record CAUYRT010031117.1, read on the forward strand.
AACAATATTGATTCTACCAATCCATGAGCAAGGTAGATTTTTCCATCTTTTTACATTTTCTACAATTTATTTTTTTAGTGTTTTGTAATTCTCCTTGTATAAGTTTTTCTTATCTTTTGTTAAATTTATTCCTAGATATTTAATAGACAACCTACAGAATGGGAGAAAATATTTGCTCTCCACACTTCCAACAAAAGTCTGATAACAAGAATCTACCTAGAACTCAAAAGAATTAACAAGAAAAAATCAAAAAACCCCATTTATAAATGCGCAAAGTAGATGAACAAAAACTTTTCCAAAGAAGTCAGAATAATGGCCAGCAAACACATAAAAAAGTTGAACATCTCTAATCCTTAGAGAAATGCAAATCAAAACCACAATGAGATACCACCTAGCCCCAGTGAGACTGGCCTCTATCAAAAAATCCCAAAACAACAAAAGCTGGTGAGGATGTGGAGAGACTGGAACACTTTTACACTGCAGGTGGGATTGCAAACTGATGCAACCTATGTGGAAATGAATTCAGAGATTCCTCAAAGAGATAAAAATAGAATTACCATTAGATCTAGCAATAGCATTATTAGGCATCTACCCAAAAGAGCATAAGACATTCTATTATAAAGACATCTGCACCCAAATGTTTATGGCAGCACAATTCACTATTGCTAAGTCGTGGAAACAGCCCAAGCGCCCGTCAATTCATGAGTGGATTATTAAAATTTGGTATATGTTTACAATGGAATATTACTCAATTTTATGAAATGACAGTGAGTTAGCACCTCTTGTATTATCCTAGATTGAGCTTGAGCCCATTATCCGAAGTGAGGTGACACAAGATCAGAAGAATGGGCTCCACATGTACTCGCCATCAAATTGGTACTAACTAATTAACACTATGGTGCTCAAATGGTGGTGTTGTTCACCAGGGATTTGGGGGTTGGGGGATTAGACCCACATCTGAGGGATGTGGTGAGCATTGTGGAGGGAAGGGACATAACTCTAACCATTGCTAGGGAGAGGCAAAGATATAAAATGTAACCAAAATGTTTGTATTCCCATATTTTCCTGAAATAAATAAATAAATAAATAATACTAATTTCAGAGGAATAAAAACACTGCATAATAAGATTTTCACTCTTAAAAAAGACTCCAATTTATTTTGTATATCAGGCACCCTAAAGTATAAAAGAGAACATCATAATTTTGAGAGCTGAGAGTTGTTTTTAGATCTACTAATTGGTACAGAATGAGCTGTTAAAAAATGAAGAATAGATTTAATATCTGCATATATGAGTTGTCATATAACCCCAAATAATTTTCTTCTCAGATGGGCAGTCTGCTGACTGTCACTTATATTTTCTTTTTATTTAGGCCTGATCTGCTCAACACCCTAGATAAAGTAAAAACATTTTCCTGCTTCCTATCCATGAAGCTACGAAGTTTGAAATTCATTCCCTGTGCATTTTGCCCAAGGTCAGTTTAAACCACAGGTGGGTGTATGCATGAGTGTATGTGTGTAAGTGTGTGTGTGTGTGTGGGTGTGTGTCTTTACAGAAGGACTAACATTCCCCTGAAGTAGACCAAACCACCACTGAGGTAGCATCTGCAGCTGCCTTTAGCTCATGAAGGATACCAGCTGCTGTCACACAGTAATGGATCTGATTCAGAAGGAATTCAGTGTATAGGGTAAGTGTCACACGAATAAGCATTACGACAAAATTGTTTGGTGTCGGCCATCCAGACAGCATGACCTAACTAATCCAAATAAAGGCTAGATATCTTTTAGGACCAGGAAAAGAAGAAAATCTGCAAAAATGAAGGTTCTGATTATCACTTCCATCAATCAGTGGTTCTGATTATCACTACATCCATTCCTTCTTATAATATGTTTTCGATTTAGCCATCTTCATTGGTCATGTAACTGGATGAGGCACACACAAATTCTCTCAACTGGTGTGCACTACTGAGCTTATGAACCTGACATTTAGTTATTAGGAAATTGTATCACAGGTCCATGATGCACATGCAGATATACACAGAAATCCAGGTACAGGATTAAGTTGGGCCATTCCCTAGAGAAAGTAATGAAGAGCTTGAGCAAGGTTGTAAAAGAGGTAGTCTTGCCAGAGCAAACATAGATCTATTACATACTTGGGTATCTGAGTGTAGGAAGCTAATGGTGATTACTAACTGCTTGTATCCAGTACTTTTAAAATGACAGTTCCATAGGCCGGGTGCTGTAATCCTAGCACTCTGGGAGGCCGAGGCGGGCGGATCGCTCAAGGTCAGGAGTTCGAAACCAGCCTGAGCAAGAGTGAGACCCCGTCTCTACTATAAATAGAAAGAAAGAAATTAATTGGCCAACTAAAGATATATACAGAAAAAAAAAATGAGCCGGGCATGGTGGCACATGCCTGTAGTCCCAGCTACTCGGGAGGCTGAGGCAGAAGGATCGCTTGAGCCCAGGAGTCTGAGGTTGCTGTGAGCTAAGCTGACGCCACGGCACTCACTCTAGCCCGGGCAACAGAGTGAGACTCTGTCTCAAAAAAAAAAAAAAAAAAAACAAAAACAAAAAACTCAGAAATGTAGAATGACAAGCCATAAATAAGTCAAAGTACTTAAAAAAGTACAAACAATATATTATTCAAACTACAGTTGTTAACAACAATATTAAAAACACATTAACAATCAATGATTAAAAAAACTGTACAAGTTGAACTTAATTTTAGCAATTCTGGTTGCAAAATTTAATGCACTTGTTTAAAACTGAAACCTCAGAAACTAAGAACATAACAAAAAGTTCAAAACTGAAATTTCAGGTGACTCCAACAAACATAGTAGGTGAAACAAGGGAAGATAAAATGACAACCTACTAAACTCTGTGGTATTTTTATGGTACAGGGGATATAAGGACAAACTTATGGACTTAATGTGCATTTAAAGAGTGTTTGTATATGAAATTATTTGCAGAGCTATTAAAGATTCTTACATGCAAGGCACAGTTTCTACAATTTTAATCATAATCTCTGGGAATGGGACCCTGGTCATTTCCATGTGCAGCTAAGGCTGAGAACTATCGAAAGAAAAATAGGAAAGAGGAAGATGAGGAGGAGAAAGAGGAATAAGATTGAGTCTGAGTAAGGATTGCAATCACTATAAAGATTCCCTTTCTTTGTACTCATCTCAACTTCTTGAATAGACACTTTAATTTTCTAAGGTCAGTTGTTCCCAAAAGATGAAACTGTAAATCTAGTATTAGTATGTGTTCATATCCACATATCTTTAATAAGGAAAAAAAGAGTGTAAAAGTATCTCTTTAAGAACTGCAATTTGAATAACTTGAATCATATATATGTAACAGGAGCAAAAACCCACTTTGGTTAAGGAGAGTAAGACACCGTGAATTGATTAAATTGATTTATCCATTTAATCCTGTTTAGTGCAAAGGGGAGGTACAAAAAAGAAACATAAACAGGAGAGACAAATAATAAAAAGACAAAATCTTAGATCAGTAATAAGACAACATATATGTTATCCCAATAAATACCTATGGTAACATTTACATGCTAAAGGAAAGAAAATCTCTGATTAGTATTTTTTAAGTAAGCTATGTAATTATTATAAGAGGTAAAACAAAAAGTGACATAAAATTAAAGGCAAAGGAGAAAAATAAACAAAGTGAATAGTAACAAATTTATAGCAGCAAGAATCATAAGACTTAGTGTCTAATATCTTAAAATAGGATATTGACAAATGTCGTAATTCATAAATAGTAATATTGGGGCTCAGGAAACAGTACCCCAAAATGATGGCCTCAGAAGCAAAAGTTTTTTCTCTGACCTTCCCCTGTCCTTCTGCTTCTCAGTCTCATCTCTGAGGCTAGCCACAGAAACTAGAATGCCTCTTCCCCAAGGAGGGTCATAAAAGCCAGAAGCCCTTTTCCTCAAAGCCAGAACAAAACTAAAATTATTCTGTAAAAAAACTGGCCACAGAGAAATGATCTGACCTGCCTTGTTTAATTGTAGGTCATAAGACCCCCATTCCAGAGAGGACCCTGACCCACATCCAGAAGGAAGAAACATATATTCAGAGAGGCCAAGAAAAATCTAGACCTACAGAGCATGCTGGGTTTCCTAACTCAGTGAATTAGCGTTAGATCATACCCTTTTTGTTCAACATATTTCTATATGGCTTTTCATACTTTGTTGAACTTAAGCATAAAAATGGACATTTTCCCCTCTATCTTTGAGTCTTCATTCTCAAGTCTCCCACACATACACATTCAATAAATTTGTATACCTTTTCTCCTATTAATTAATCTGCCTCATGTCAGTGATTTTTTGGTGAAGCTTTAGGAGGCCAAGGCTCTTGGTTCCTACAGTAGTCAATAATTTGCATGCATAAGGTAAAATAACATTACAATATATTAATCAAAAACTGAATGTAGAAATTGAAAAAAATCATCATTATATGTATCTCAAGAATTATTCAAAAAAGAAATGCTTTGAAATAAATATATACATATATTATGTTGAGATTATACACACACACACACACAGATATAGGACATTTGCTGGTGGTTGTGTTTGGTCTTTTATTGCTTTGTTCAACTGTACAGGCTTGACTTTTCTTGGTCCTGAGTGGAGGATTACAGTGTCACTAGTTATGATAATACCAAGAAGACAAAGACTGACAGTGCTATGGAATGTCACATGTTTTAAATGTGTATATCACAGGTTTATGAGCAAGGGCACTCTGATAAATTACAGTGCCCAAAGAGAAGGTGAAGAAAGATGCAATTGTATTCTGATTACAATTTTGAGGGATATATTAATAAGACCATGCTCTAACGTTTTAATAGAAATATTGATAGTTATTTTAATGAGATATTTTAGTAAAGTTTAAAAGGAACACAATAGATAAAACTTCAAAATTCAACAAAGGAATCTTTGCATCTTGAAGAATGTACAGAATAATTACTTTTCTTTGGTTATATTCAACCTCCAAACTTCCACTTAAGAATTGCAATGGTACAGGAGAAGAATGATTCAAGCCACTGATATTTTGTAGAATTTATTATGGAAAATTAAATATCATGGGTCTTCATTTCCTTTTGTAACATTATGAGGAGAAATCATTAATGTGCTTCTTTTTGTAGAGAACTAAAACATTTAGAAAGACATGTTAGAGGTAAGAGGATGTTGAGTAAAAAAGTGTTGCTTGAAAGAAAATTGATCACATAGGAAGAGAAAAAAATCATCAATGTATTTAGTATGTAGCACAGTGTAAACAGTAAGATCCAAAGGACATTGTAGAGAGGCTCCAATCTTGGCATAAATAAGTGTCAGAGAAAGAACTAGGGACACTGTGGAATGACTTCCTTACTTCAATTAAAAGAATGTTTCCCACTTTACGGTAATGCCAACTTCATGAAATACAGGACATTCAATATCTAATAACATAAATAGTAGTGAAAGCAGGGAAAAGTTCTAAAAAGCATTAGAGAAGTGGAGAGAGAGGTGTGTGTATATGTATGTATATGAAATGAAAATTGTTAATATGCACAAAAGTATTGAGTTGACTTGTGAATGTAAGTCACTCATTTTCCCCTCCACAAGTATTACATTTCTTAGCTGGGTCTTATCAGTCATCAATATTTAGAAGATACTGAGGTTTGGCTATTCTACCACATCTTACTAGTAGTTTAAAATAAACTTAAATTTGCCATGTTTACAGGCATTTATTAGCAAGTGGACACAAAACTGTCCAGAAATCTTTCTATATGCTTGATGAATATCATTCTCTCTATCCTTTAGAGTATTTTGAAAAAAGGAGAAAAACAGCCTTTGAGTAGTTTTACTGGAGAGGAATGCTACCATATTTCAAGAGCTCCTTCGATTCACCATCCTTTAGAGTCCAAACCAAAGGCACCATTCTTTAAGACTAACCACTGAAGCCTTCTTGAATTCTTATCCCTCTGCAGAGGGATTCTTATCCCTTCAGAGGACACTGAGCATACCTAACATATCTGAGCCAGCCCACATATCTTTGTCAGCACCAATTTCACTAATGAAAACCCATTTCTAAATTCATTTTGCAAATTAGCAAGTCAATGGAGCTGATCATAAAATAGATAGATGAAGTATTCCAATAGCCACCTCCCAGAAGGTGAGTTTTTAATTAAATGCTAGCTGACCACCCTTGGAGTACAAAATCTTCAACAGAGCATATAACTGGTCTAGGTTGTAGATCAAATTAACACATAATACCACATTACCTGTGCTGAAGAATTTTAACATTTCCCTGTGGGCTCCAGAGTGCTACTGGTTATTACTGAATTGTTGCTTCTCCTACTGACCATTCAAATTAATATCTGTCATAAATTATGTCATTTCTCATCTACGTTTTTTCTTTTCAACTCTACCTGCATAAATTGCTGCTTGGAAAGAAATCCCAGTGGCCAGGAATCCTGTATTAAGAAAAGATCAATGTTTGCTCACCTAGGATCTGGCTTAAGTCTCCCAAACAATCCAGGTGACCTGAATCTTGAGATGCTCTTCTTCTCTAACCATCGCCCCAGATGATTAGGTCTACAAATAACACAATCCAAGATTTTAGCCCAGAATATTACCTAGAAGTTGATAACCACTACATTTACAACAACCTTCTTTTCAAAGCCTTTCCTTTCTGTGAGCCAGAATTGGAGTCCTCTTCCTGTGATGAATTCCAAATTTTAAGTATATATTTAAGTTTTCAGTTTCAAAGAGCATATGCTTAAAATATGCTCTTTGCTTAAAACATGTTAAACCTGGATAAAATTGATTTAGAATAAAAGTTTCAACCATTCATTAAGGCTTTAAAGTTTACTTATGCATAGGTTTTTTAAAAAGTATGCTTCAGTGTCCTGTCTTAATTATAACATAATAATTTGTGATTGTGGAGTAGAATTGCTTCTGTGTTTAGATTTCTTTAAAGGAAATTTAATAAAAAGGTTTCAGAGGGTTTATTTATTTTCTGCCGTGATGGATTTAACTTTTGTTTATTTAAATCTTTCAGTCTGTCAATATTTACTAAATAGTACTATTTTTCTTCCCTGAAGGTTCTCATCACTGAACTGATTAAAATTTAACACATAAATTGAAATCCATCTAACTTTCTTTATAAATGTATTTCAAAGAGTCATGAGTTGTTCCCATATATACATATATAAAATATCCGATATGTGTATACATCTACATATGTGCACTTGTTTGTATACATGAACAAATGCATACACACACATTGCTGCAAAAGTTGAAGAATATGTGTTTCTTGAATGCATGTTTACTATTAAATATATTAAACATAATGCCAACTTTTGCTTATAGTACATTTAGGTTCAGCTTTTTCTCAGTGGTATCAAATCGCTATTATAAGGAAATTGAATAAAATATTTCAATAAGAGAAGAAATTATTTTTGAGAAAATAAACTAATTTTCAATTACAGATTACTTTTTTTTTACAAGATGTCACTAATGCAAAACTACATTTTGCATTAGTTATCAAAAACTAATATGTAGTTTATGTAGTTATCATAAACTTTAAAATTAAGCTGTAAGTAATAAAATTACTAAAATATTTTATTTAACAAATGCTCCTAATGGCACAAAAGGACAGGTCCTGACTCTGGAATCTATGCGTATCAGTATCATTCTCAATATTTCTTTTTGTCAACACCTGGAAGGATTTTTGAAGTCATTATTTCTAGTGTTTTAAAATATTATTTGAATCTCACAATAAAAATATGAAGAGGGAAGATCAAATACTGTTAATGCAGACCATATACTTTTGAAATGAAGGCTTTTACATTTACATATAATACATAAAAATTGTAAAAATCATAAATATATATGACGAAATGAATAGACCCATAACAATACCCAAGTCAAATAATGAATAGAACGTCTCCTGTACCCTAACAGAGTCGTCTCACGAATATCTCTATCAAATCACTACTCACTTCCTTTCTCTCAAAGATAAGTCAATCCTAACTTCTGTTTTCTTTGTATTGTTTAGATGTTTGCTTCCACTTAAATGTTGATAAACAATTTTGACTATTTCCAGTTTGGGCTGTGACTTCTAATGATGCTATGAACATTTATATATATATATATATATATGTATATAGATGTATGTACAGATAATTATGTATTTCCTTTGAGTTCTTAGTTCTTGTGGAAATTGCTAAGTCATAGGGTGCATAGATATTAAGCTTAAGTAAAAACTGTTTTATAAGCTAGTTGTACCAGTATGCGTTACCTCCCGTGAGTGGAAGAGAGTTTCAATTGCTCCACTTATGTGCCAACATTTGGCAATATTAATCATTCTTTTATTTTAAGCCATTCTACTGTGACATTATAGTATTTTAATGATATTTTTAAATTTCTGAATAATCTAGATTTACCAAAAGTTGCAAGGATAGAACACAGAGCTCCTATATGGCTTTTACTCAGCTTTCTTTAATTTAACATTAAGCATGTTCCTTTTGATAAAACTGAGATAGCATTGATACATAAATAAGTTACAGACTTTATGCAAATCTCACTAGTTTTTTCTTTACTAATGTGTTTTTCTGTTCTAGGATCCAATTCATGATACTATAATGAATTTGGTCTTCATTTCCTCAGTTTCCTGCATCTGTAATAGATTCACTCTGTGTTTATTTCTCATAATATTAAGAGAATTGAAGAGACTAATCACGTATTTTACAGATTTGAGTAGTTTTATACAACATAAATTTGCTATTCACAATTTTAGATGCTGGGAAATCCAAGATCAAGGCACAGGAACATTCAGTGTCTGATAAGGGCCTGGTTTCTGGTTCATAGATGGTTCCCTCTCACTGTGCACATGGTGGGAGGGGCAAGGCAGCTCCTGTAACTTTCTTTATAAAAGCATGAGAAGTCTGTTCTCATGGTATATTTACCTTCCAAAGGTCCCAACTCCTAAAACCATCATATTAGTGAACATATGGATCTTTGAGTGACACAAAAATTCAGACCATAACTGTCCTTAAATCTGACTTCGTGTGGTGTTCATCTTATGATTATATAAGAATTATGAAGTTTGGGGAAGAATACCACAGAGGTGAGTTACCCATTTTGTTGCATTTAATGAGGGTATGTGATATCAACCTGACTTATCACTGGTGATATTAAGTTTTATTACACTCAGCCATCCATATCCTCCTCAAACATGGATTCAACCAACCATAGAATAAAATTATTCAAAAAATTGAGTGTGCACTGAACATGCACAGAGTTTTTTTCTTGTCATTATTCCATAAACAATACAGTATAACAACTATTTACATAGCATTTACATTGCATTAGGTATTAAAAGTAACCTAGAGACGATTTCAAGTATGTAGGAGGATGTGCATAGGTTATATGCAAATACTACATCATTTAATATCAGGGACTTGAGTATCCTCAGATTCTGGTATCCACCAGAGGTCTTGGAACTAATCCTCCACAGATACTGAGGGACAATTGTCTTTGGTTAAGATGTTTGCCAAAGTAAAGTTACTATTTTTCTCTGTCTATACTATGTTCTTTGGAAGTGAGTTACTAAGACAAACACACACACACACACACAGACACACACACACACACGAGAAATAAAATTAAGCTTTTCCTCAAAGTGAAAAGAATGTCTATTTATCTAGGTCTCTCTCTATTTTCCCCTGGCCCCCTGCCTCTCTAATCCTCTTTCTTTTCCTAAACACAGGGAAGGACTCTTCCCGGTATTTCCTCTACTGACTTAGGAAAATTTTTTTCTAAAGAAATGCAATTGTCTTAAGATTCTCTCCCTAGTGATCTCATTAAATAACCAAGATAGATTAAACATCAGAGAAGAGAAGAGACTAAAAGTTTTTACCATGCCCAGATAGACTTTTCATCTATTATGCTAGAGGCAAATCCAAGAGATTACCTGGGAAACTTTATGTGCATGAAAAGACAACCTTTGTTGACAGTGAATTTCTCAACTCATACCTTCCCACCAACCTCCCCAAAACTTGGAGGAACTTCCCCTCCCCCCCCAGAAAAGTTTAGACTCATTCAATTTCCCTACAAATTATTTATTACCCTTTTAAAATTAAGTACAGTCCCCTGATTCTCTCTTTGTTTTGGAAAGGTGTTTAAGCCTCCTTCATCTGGCCATTCTTTGAGCCTCACATTTATGACCCTCCCATGACCATATGCATATTAATAAATTTATATGCCTTTTTCTTCTGTTTCTTCTATCTATTGTCAGTCATTTCAGTAAAACTTTAGTAGTTAGAGAGGAAGCCTTCCCTCTCCCCCTGCAAATGCAATATTGTTATTAATGCTATTGTACAAATTGTTCCAACTTCTGCCATTGGGAGTTCTTTCAGTTTTATCCCTGTATCCCTTTGGCATGCTCCCTTTCAATTTATTTTGTGAGCACTTTCTTTATTTCTAGTACTGTAAGATGAGCCAGGCTCATCTTGTACATTTATTGTCCAAGCTTTGAAATCAGAGCTCTTGTTGATTCTATTATAAATGATAATTAGAAACCAAGTTATAATATTAGAGTGTGTTCATTGTTATTGGGTTGTCACTCTTTCTAGACTTACTCAGTATTGGAGCTCAGAACATCGTCACAAAACAGTCCTTTTTGGCAAATTGATTATTATCTTGTTATTTTGAGAAACTGCGGATGCAAGGGTAATTCTGAAAAGCTTCCCTTTGTAATGAAAATTTACATCTATAAAGGATTGACTAAACCAGGAGGACGGCTGCTCAGAGGCAAATTTTATCACCTGAGAGACTCTTATCTGCGTACAATGCAACTCCTTTCACCATACATTTCTTCCCTTCACCCTCCTGTAACTTGTCTTCACCATCCCTCAGAAAACCGAAACCCTTCTTATTTTCTGTAGCTTCTTAGCTAATGTTTCTTTATAAGCATTAATCATCTGGCCTTCCTTCTGGTGTCATATTTTTGTGGGATTCCCATGCATGCATACATAATTAAATATAGTTTTTCTCCTCTTAATATATCTTATGTCAATTTAATTCATAGACCAGCCAAAAAACCTAGGAGGGTAGAGGCCAGCCATTTTTTCTTCCCCTATTGCAGATATAGGAAATGCTTATCTATGAAATAAAACATATAGACACATATATCTATAATTTGTTCTCTATCTGTACATTGTATATGTATACATTATATATATACATACACATTCACTTTTGAAATTATAGAATGTAGTTATAATAACCATTTTAAATGTCATTGAAAATAGTAGTATCTGTGTCCATTCTAGGGTTATTTTCATTACTTAAATATTCTCATTATGACTATGTTTTCCTGATTTTTTGCACACTTATGATCTTGTAAGACATTGAGCTTTTTGAGGGGATTCAATGAAGGTACCTTAAAATAGGTTGATCCTTACCCATATTCTTCTTATGATGTTTTAGACAAATTCATTATAGTCCTCATCCTAGGACTTATTATTCCCTACTATCCAGACAAGACCTTCTTTAAGTATTCTACTTGTAACAGAGATAGCAGTCTGAAAAAGGGCAAAATGTTTTATGATTTGTCTCTCTAAAATCCCCATCTTTTGGGGGAATTAAAACCTGTATTATTTCCCTTACGCCAGTAATCAAAGGGACAGGAAAATGTTCTTTGTTGTTTGTGTTCTAGTATCTTAAATCACAGGAGATGGCTCAACAGAATTGTCCAGAAAAACGTC
>CAUYRT010031119.1:0-60686 GCA_963574885.1 Lepilemur ruficaudatus
TCTCACTCTGTTGCCCGGGCTAGAGTGAGTGCCGTGGCATCAGCCTAGCTCACAGCAACCTCAAACTCCTGGGCTCAAGCAATCCTTCTGCCTCAGCCTCCCAAGTAGCTGGGACTACAGGCATGTGCCACCACACCATGCCTGGCTAATTTTTTCTATATATTTTTAGTTGGCCAATTAATTTCTTTCTATTTATAGTAGAGACGGGGTCTCACTCTTGCTCAGGCTGGTTTCAAACTCCTGACCTTGAGCAATCCACCTGCCTTGGCCTTGTCTACCTTCTTTTGAAAAGAGTCTCTTCATGTCTTTTTCCCATTTTTGATGAAATTGTTTCTTTCTTGTTGATTTGTTTGAGTTCTTTGTAGATTCTGGATATTGGTCCTTTGTCAGATGTATAGTTTGCAAGTATTTTCTCCCATTCTGTAGGTTGCCTGTTTACTCTGTTGATTATTTCCTTTGCCATGAAGAAGCTTTATAATTTAATTAAGTCCCTTTTATATATTTTTGTTGCTGTATTTGCCTTTGGGGTCTTAGTCATAAATTCTTTGCCTATGTCTATGTCTAGAAGAGTTTTTCCTATGTTTTCTTCTAGAGATTTTATGATCTCATGCCTTACATGAGTCTTTAATCCATCTTAAATTAATTATTGTATATGGCAAGAGATAGAGTCCTATTTCATTCTTCTGCATGTGGCTATCCAATTTTCCCAGCACCATTTGTTGAATAGGGCTTCTTTTCCCCAGTGTATGCTGTTGTCTGCTTTGTCAAAGATCAGTAGTTATATGGTTTTATTTCTGGGTTCTCTATTCTGTTCCATTGATCTGTCTCTACTTTTATACCAGTACTGTGCTGTTTTGGTTACTATAGCCTTGTAGTATGATTTGAAGTCAGGTAATGTGATGCCTCTGATTTGTACTTTTTGCTTAAGATTGCTTTCACGATTTGGGCTCTTTGGTTCCAGATGAAGCTTAGGATTATTTTTTCTAGATCTGTGAAGCAAAACATTAGTATTTTGATTGTAAATCACTTTGGGCAGTATGGACATTTTAATGGTGTTGATTCTACCAATCCATGAGCATGGGATGTTTTTCCGTTTGCTTGTGTCATTTACAGTTTCTTTCATCAGTGTTTTGTAGTTCTCCTTGTAGAGATCTTCCACCTCCTTGGTTAAGTATATTCCTAAGAATGTTATTTTCATTGTAGGTATTGTAAATGATACGGGGTCCTTGATTTGACTCTCAGTTTGACTGTTATTAGTATATAGAAATGCTACTGATTTGTGCACATTGATTTTGTAACCTGAGGCTTTGCTGAATTTATTTATCAATTCTAAGAGTCTTTTGGTGGAGTCTTTAGGGTTTTCTAGATACAAGATTATATCATCATCAAGCAGGAATAATTTGACCTCCTCTTTCCCAATTTGGATAACCTTTATTTCTTTCTCTTGCCTGATTGCTCTGGCTAGAACTTCCAATACTATGTTGAATAGAAGTGGTGACAGTGGGCACCCTGTCCTGTTGTTACAGTTCTTAGTGGGAATGCTTTCAACTTTTTCCCATTCTGTATGATGTTGGCTGCCGGTTTGTCATACATGGCTTTCATAATTTTGAGGTGTGTTCCTTCCATGCCTAGTTTGTTGAAGATTTTTGTCATGAAAGCGTTCTGGCTGCATTTTTTTAATCCAATGCAGAATGGCTGAGTTTTTTGTTGATTCCGTTTGGCTTTTATTATTTCTCCATTCCCCCACAATTTCCTGTGGCAGTATTGTGTGAATGTATTCCTTGTTGGTTCTTGCCATTTGATTAGTGTATTCCAAGAACTAATTGCTAGCATGTAGCCTTGGTAGCACTAATCTGTTGGTGTATCTCTGGGCATTAATTTAGGAGCACAGCCTTGGAAAACCTGCAGAATGGTTTTATTCATGGCCCTTAGGCATTTCAAACTGAACATGTTGGGCTCCACATTCATGATCTCCTTGCACCCCAGTGACTACCAGACTTACTTTCCCATCATTATTCCTGATGCCAATTATTAGCTTCATCCTAGTCGAGTTTCTCAGCCTAGAAACCTTGATATCATCCTTCTTATCACATCTACCACCAATCAGTCATCAGATCCTATTGATTCTAACCCCAAAACAGTCCTCAAATCTCAGAGAGGCCTCAGAGATCATTAAACCATCCTTCTGTTATGTGATCTCCCTCCCTCCTTCCCACTCTGCCTGGAGGCACCTGTGGGATCTGAAGTCTGGTAGAAGGTAAGTGGAGTAAGGGGGAGAGGAGTTATGGTCTAAGCAACCTCACCCCTGGGCTTCACTCCCAGAACAGGGGGAAGCTATAAGGCAGAGCATGGTCTGTGGCTAAGCTCCAAACTAGCCATCCAGTGGGCAGATCACAAGACTGTCTTGGATTAGGTTTACCCTATTTTTGTAGAAAACATAAAGATCTTGCTTTTAGTGGAGTCACTTGAGCTCATCAGGAAGAAATGCAGTTAAGAAGGTAAAAACAGCTTACATTTGTATTATGCTTTGTGTCCCTGTACATTTCCTCATTTATTTCTCACAACAACCACCTAAAGCTGGCAAAACAGTAATATTTATTTCCATCTTTGAGGGTTTTTTTATAAAAAACTTCTAAATAATTTACAAGTAATTTACAAAAGATAAGAGACAAGATTAAGACCTTTGCTTGGATGTTTCATTCCAAAAATATTCTCTGCCAGGGATTATGCCAGTCACTGGGGTTACACGAGTGAATAGGGCATGGTCTCAGCCTCAAGAAGTACATGAAGAGGGGAGAAAATTTAAGCCAGAAATTAGAAAACTAAAGCCATGAGGCCAATGCTAGCCCAATTCCTGCCTGTTTTTGTAAATAAAGTTTTATGGGAACAGAGCCACCCCCTAGCCGGCATCACCACCTGAGCTCCGCCTCCCACCACCCTCGCCCCAGGTCCATGGAAAAATGATCTTCCATGAAACCGGTCCCTGGTGCCAAAATGACTGGGGACTGTTGCTCTAGAATGTGCCCACCACAAGCTCTGCTACATGAATGAATCCCACCGACTGCAGCCCAGAAGCCTGAGGCGGCTTTGCTCCAGGAGATGAAGAGCTGCCAGCTGAGCTGTGTCTCGGCACTGCCAGTCTTCTCTCCTCGTCACTTCAGATGTGTTGTGACCACCAGGACAGCCTGCCCAGAATGGGGCTGCGGGAATGTGAGGCGCTCCCGATGGCGACAGCTTGCAGGAGCCGTGGGCATCCTGTCTGTCTGCCAGGGACAGCTTGTGGCATCAACACCAGGGGCCCCCAATATGGGGAAAGAAAGCAAACCAGGACCCAGAAAAAGGGGAAATAGACAAGCAGGCTGTGATCATGTATGCGTGATTATTGTAACCACTTACTATTTGTGTTGATAATATGCGTGGAGCCAGAACGCTTCCCTCGTCTCCGCTCAGTAGCAGCAGCTGACATCCATTGAGCCTTGCTAGGTGCTTCATGTAGGAACTGTGTAGTATTAATAAATCCTCGCAGCAGCCCTCTAGAGTGGGTGCTATTCCCCATTTTTCAGATGACAAATACAAAGCTCTGAAGGTTCAGTACTTGCCCGAGGCCCCCTGCCTTATAAGTGTGGAGAGCCTCAAAACCAGGTGTCTGACTGCACGGCCTGTGCTCTCGCCGAACTGAACCAAGACACCGTCACGTCCAGCGGTCTTCCCTGGTGGGTGGTCGGGACTGGATTCACATATGCCCCATCTCTGACATTTTAAATCGGAATCTCTCACAAGCCTTCCAAATTTAAAGGCCTTGAGCTCAGACAGGTTGCCCACGGATGTGGGCCCATCCCTATGTAAGATAACAGGTTCTGAGGGTATTCAGATTCAAAAAGGTTTTTAAAAAGCCTGATTCGGTCTCTGCTAGAATGAGGGTCCAGGAGCCTGCACGTGTAAGTAGTGCCCAGGTGATTCTGACAGGCATTCAGCTTTCTTCCTACATGGGAACATTGTCACTAACACACTTGAACAAAGGCCATTTGGATGTTTTACACAACAGTCACAGGACATTTCACATTCAGGCGGCTCTGTTCTCCTTCCTTCCGTGTGTGTGTGTGTGTGTGTGTGTGTGTGTGTGTGTAGGGCATGGGGGGGCTTCAGATATACAAGAGCTGAATCACGTTCCCCAGGACATAGTACACCATCCGTCCGCACAGGATTTCTCTCTTGGTTGTGTTTATTTTTGTTCTTTTCCTCACTCGCCCCCAACCCCAACCCCAGCCATAGGGCTCCTCTAATGTATTTTATATCCTCACAATCTACCTCTTACCTGTTTAATTAGATGCATTAGTAAAAGGATCCTTGAAACCTATTACATTTGTAGTGTGTTTAATTCCCCTGAATGGCATATGGGATAACCCTTCCCCTGTCTCAGGGAATCACCCGCCTGTGAAACGTCCTCCTATTTGGTGCTAGTTTCGCCCCTGTGGAGTTAAACAGGATGACTCTACGCTCTCTTGTGGCATGTGAACACAGGCACGGTGGCTCTTCTTCTTCGGCCCTGCCTCTCTCCCCTCCACTTTCCCCCACAGGACGTGGCAGTTTCCTCACTCTCTCCAGGGTGGTCTCACCAGAGCCCGCCACACCCCCGCCTGTGTGTTGTATTAACACTTCTCTCGGCCTTAGCAGTCACCTCTTGTGTCATTGGAAGGGCTGGCAGAGGACCCTGAGCGATGACGTGGCTGGGCTGCAGAGCAGGGCTGCGCAGTCACTAAGGTTGAGTTGGCACTGTGAGCTTGACTGCTGTAGGTGCGCGACCCCTGCCCCTTGTCCCTTCTCCTGGCTATCAGGAAGGGGGACTGCAAGCCCCTTGCCGACATGGGGCACCCGCCCTCACCCCACATGGGGTCCTTCGAGCTCAGCACTAGAGCTCCCCCTTACTTGGACGGATGGTGGACCCTCCCTTTTCTTTGACTTGGATGGAAATTTCCTCAGGATGTGCGGGAACGGTCGCAAACTGCGTTCCAGTCTCCTGAGCTGAGTGAGCCTGGCCTGGGCAGCTGAGGCCCTTATACGCTCATATCAAATACCCTGCCCACCTCATCTCTGCTCTTTTACCTTTATGAGCACATTACAGAGACCAATAGGACACTTTTTTTATTGAGATGAAACTCACATAACATAAAATAATCATTTTAAAGTGCACAGTTCAGTAGCATTTAGGACAGTCACAATGTGTGCAGCCACCACCTCTATCTTACTCCAAGACATTTTCATCATCCCAAAAGGAAACCCTTTTGGGTTTGCATCATGCAGTTACTCCCCATTCCCCCTTTCCCTCTGCCTCTGGTCACCACCAATCTGTGTTGTCTACGTATATCTACTGATTCCAGACATTTCTTTCTTTCTTTCTTTCTTTCTTTCTTTCTTTCTTTCTTTCTTTCTTTCTTTTCTTTCTTTTCTTTCTTTTCTTTCTTTTTCTTTCTTTTTCTTTCTTTTTCTTTCTTTTTCTTTCTTTTTCTTTCTTTCTTTTTTTGAGGCAGAGTCTCACTCTGTTGCCCAGGCTAGGGTGCAGTGGTATCATCATAGCTCACTACAACCTCAAACTCCTGGGCTCAAGCAATTCTCCTGCCTCAGCCTTCTGAATAGCTGGGCCTACTGTCATGCACCACTGTGCCTGGCTAATTTTTCTATTTTCTGTAGAGATGGGGTCTCACTCTTGCTAAGGCTGGTCTCAAACTCCTGGCCTCAAGTAATCCTCCCACCTTGGCCTCCCAGAGTGCTAGGATTACAGGTGTGAGCCACCTCTCCTGGCCTTGGACGTTTCTTACATGAAATTGATATATGGGATCATTCAACATGTGACCTTTTGTGTATGGGTTCTTTCACTGAGCATAATTTTGGGGGTTCATCCACATTATAGCATGTATCAGTATTTCATTCCTTCTTATAACTTAATAACATTTCATGGTGTGTAGATACTAAAATTTGTTTATCCATTCATCTGTTGATGGACATTTGGGCTATTACCATCTTTTGGCTACTGTGAATGATGCTGCTATGAACACGTGTGTACATGTACTTGTTTGAGTACCTATTTTTAATTCTTTTTTTGTCTCTTTTGTGATTTTAATCGAAGCATTACTATTCATTTTTTTAACTCTTATAAGCACCAAATTTTAATATCTAAGTCAATTTTGGGGGAAAGAAACACCATCAAGAACTTCCCTCCAAAAAAAAACAATGATGTTCATTCCTCCAGACATCCAAATTGAAGGTCTACCAAAACCAAAAAAGCCCACACAGAAATAAAAACAAAAATCACATTCTAGGGGGTCAGTGCATTTAGCAGTCCTCGCTGTGCTAACTGTCCTTCAGCTGACTTTCAACAAAAATAACACCCTAGTTCATCAAAATATACATTTCCTATTTGCTTTTTTAAATTAAAAATAATAATTAAAGAAAACTTTAAGGATTTCACAATCAATTGCCTGCCTCATTTCGATGTCATGTACAGCATATGGAGGTCAGGAATGTTATTTGCAGCATACATGATTGGGGAGATTCATCTTCAAGGCTTAGCTTTCTTCCACACAGTGTAAAATACCCACAATTCCAAGTATGAAGGGGACACAAACGATCTCCTTCGAGAATTCCACAGGACAATACAGGTGCCCAAGCTGTTCTTCATAGAGCAACAGGGTTTCTGGCAGATGAAACATAGTTGCCCCGTGTAATACATTTCCCATCCTGTTTCAACATTTTCATTGAGAGGTCGAGAATCAATCTGAGTAACTCCCATGTGGAGAACCGTCTTCTGGAGACATGGAGATTGGAACAGTCGTCAAATCATTAATCACATAATCAAACTCTCTCCCTTCTTTGGCGTACCTCTTCAGTACTGGAATACAGTCTTCTATTAGAACCTGATAGACTGTCTTGAAAGACTGCCTAAGACATCACTGCACGTTTTTTGCATGTATTTCTTACATCCATCAATCACCATTTGGTCAATCTCTACCATAGTGACCATCTTTGGTTTCAGTTTGACTGTTTCACATAATATGCCCCCATCTCTACCTCCCAGAACCAGTATGTCTTTGCCAATGTAATCTTCTTTGCCGCTGCCCATGATGGTCCGGGTATACGCCAAGTCACTCTCTGTCAAATTAACATCCCCACTAAGGATGAGAATATTTCCAAATTGTTTTGAGTGTAGAATTTTAATGTTCTAATAAGGTGAATCTTCATCATACACCACTTCATCTATGTCATATTTAACCTGGCGCCCACCAGTGGTGGGCCAGTATCTGTTGATGGCCCCTCGAACTGTGGGTGGTGATCACTTCACTCACCTAGTACTGTCCTGGTTCAATTCTTTCATTCTCTCTTCAACTTTGTTCAAAAGAGTGTCAATTTCTTCCTTGCTCTGTGCATCACTGTTGTAACTCTGAAGGTCCAGTAACACCAATCCATGTAGGTAAATTGTCAAATTGGCAAAGCTGCCATTTTTGTTTGTGTAAGTTGCTAAATAGCCATGGTCCTGCTAGGTATGCACTGACTCCGCCATCCCCCGCTCCTGGAAAATGGACTGGAGCCCTTTTAGAATGGGCTCGCCATCAGCTTTTGGCGCCAAGCATGAAATCGAGCATGCTGTGCTGTGCTGCTGCCATAGTGAGGTGAGGCCCTGTGCCACGCCTAGGGGAGGTGACCGCGGGAGACGGGGGGTGGGGCCCACTAGGTGTGTCAGGTTGCGGCCAGCCATGTAATGATGTTATTAAGTGTTCATTCTTCAAGCAGGATCTTTTAATTTCTTTTGAATAAAAATTAGCTGCCCCTCCCCACACTGACCAACCTTCAGCCTGGAGCACACAGGTGAGACCATAATGTAAAAACAATTGAAAGAAAGATAATCTAATCTAATGGCCTCAGAAGTTTCAACCCAAAGGGAACAGTTAGTAGCAGCACTGGTTGAGTTGTATCATCTTTCTCCCCAACGCCCCCTCCCCAACCATCACCACCTGAGGATAAAACAGTAGGGACTGGTATCTCACTGAAGTGAAGGCCAAATACATATAACCTGTCCCACAAGGAAACCCTACACAGTTACCTATTTTTATCTTAATACCGATATACAAAATCTCCTTTAGCAGCAAACAGAACTATGAACACAAGGTCTTCTTTGCTAGCAAAGTATTACTCCTTGAAATGGGCTATATTTACAAATATTATTTTCTATCCCAAAATACATATGAGAACCTGCTCTTCAAATACAGGGAGGCCTTTGCCTTACATTGTCATATGAAAATCAGTATCGGCTCTTTAACACACAATTTAAATACGTACATACGTACACACTATATGTAAATAGTCAATACTTTTCTACTTTCCTAATCTTCCACCAGAGGAATACATGTAACTGGGAAATTCCCCTGCTTTCCAGCCTTGGGAAGGTAAATAAAACTTGTCTGAATAATTTTTTTTAAAGACGAAATGTTTAGAAATATGTAAACAAAACAACTTCCTTTAGACATATACATGTTAGAATGACCCTGCCACATAAGTGTTAGTGTATTTCTCAAAAAAGGAGATAACTGTTCAATTTTGTGATTTTATTCAAATGTTAACATGATCAAAATTGTTATATACATGCTCCATGAAGAAATGAGGGATTCTCAGAGAACAGATCCATAACCCATTTCACTCTTCTGTGACATTAAATCAGCACCCGTTGGTAGTCACCATGATCCTTCTGTACAATCTGTAGGCTTAAGCAGGTGCTATAAGGCATCTGTTTAAGTCAAATAGTCAATGTTTATTGGCTGCAGTAAATTCCTCCCCCCCCCAAAAAAAAATAAGTGCAAAATCAACTTATATGACTCAGAAGCTTAACCAGGTCAAAGCTCTGGTATATAGTAGAGACTGTTTTGGTGATAACCAAAGCTTAGTAAGATTCTCTGCTCAGGGGTCTGCCCCCAAAACAAAAACACCTGGTCCACAAAGCTTAACTATATATATAAAGTTAACTGTACAAAGAGAACAAGCCATTATTCCCCCTTAACCGAGGGGATTTAGTTTCCTAGACAGCAGTTCTGAAAGCACCAACTAAAGCCACACTTGTATTAAAACACGGATGTGATGTAATTGGTGAAACTGTTCTGAAAACAAATGCCCCCAGGCGTGTGGCTGATGTGCCCCAGAAAAAAGTTCAACAAAACATAAGTCAGTGTTCACAAATCGTGTAACATAAGCTGGTCAGCAACAGAAGAAAGACTTGGGGCATTAAGAGGCATTACAGAGAGCCCCACAGTACTCTTTCAGTTAAAGCCTTCCAAGGAAAAGGTATCTCAGTTTAGGTTCCTAGTTTGCTAGCTGTCAGACACTTCCTCCTCCTCTTCATCATCATCATCTTCTTTCCTGTCTACTTCAGAAGTGTCTGACGACTCATGGAGCAAGACGTATTCTCTGCTACTGAACCCAAACTTGAGTACATCCTTTTCTTTAAGTTCATGGTATCTCTGTGGCTCAATACGTTTGTTGTTTAAGAAGGTTCCGTTGCCTGAGCCAAGGTCAATGATGTAGGGTTTCACCCTTCGACCAACTGTGCCATCAGCACGAGTATATTCCACAAGCCGGTACTGAAAGACCGCGTGCTGCCTTGAACAAGATGGATGATCAATTGGAATGTCTGCAAGGCGGCGGTGTCGACCCAGGAGGTACGCACTTTGTCTATGTAGGTACATTATTGGAAGCACCTCATCATTTTTAAATGGGTAGAGACGCCACCGTTTTTTGGGGATACGTGCCTCTGGGGGCTCCGTATATTTAATGACGACACCTTGGAAGGTGTTGGTGTCCTCAAGAAGTGCCCCAGAAAGTTCAAAGCTTGGTTTTTCTTTAGCACGCACCTCTCTTTCTTTGTTGTTGCCACCAGGCCGAGGAACCAACTCCTGAGACTCAATACCACGGCCACCAACTTCGTCCTTCTGGCGAGGCCCCCGGGGTCTGGCATTATAAAACTCCCACTCTTCTTGAGCCTGCGGCTTCTGAATGTCTCCATCCCGTCCCTGAGCCCGCCCACTGCCAGGCCTCTCGTTAGATTTTCCCCTTTGGCGGGAATAGCCCCGGTATCTGTCTCGGTCACTGTTCGCAGCTCTCCTGGGTTCCTGCTCTGATGGTTCCCGGTACTGCCGATCCTCACGTTCCTGCTTCACTTTGACGGTTGAGTGGAGAGGACTTCGGCTTCTCGTACTCCGAGGAGATTTGCTGCTTCTCCCTGAGGACTTGTTTTTCTTTTTGGCTGGGGACCGGCTAACTCCTCGGGCTGGGTTTCCGCGGTGGCCGGGGTGGCCCGGCGGGGACGAGCTACCGCCAGAGAAGTCTGGACGGCGGTGGGCCGGAGGCGCGGCTTCCGGACTGAAGCGTTCCTGCTTCGCCGCTGGTGCCACCACCACGCCCTCGTCCCGGTGCCTTCGTCGGCTCCCACACTCCCGCTCACTCTTCGCCGCCTCCATTCTGCGACGTATCTGAACAAATGAGGCCCGTTGAGCTCCTCTCGCCAAAGGAAATGACGATTTGTCTCCTGGACTTCCGCTTCCAGGGTGCTTGCTCTCCCAGAAATCCTTGCATCGGCGAGGTTAAACTCGTGATGACGCCCTATGGGGCGGGTCCGCAGTGACCAATAGGGTGGGGAGGGTTTTGACTTTTAAAAGCAAACTTCTAGGAAAAAGCAACCCTCTCAGAGCTGTTTATTGCCACTGCAAAGGTGATCTGCCGGCTTCACTCAAATAGCGAACTGGACGCAGCCCAGGGATTCGAACCCTGATTCTCCCTGTTTACAAGAGTACTGGGGACATCTGGTGATCCGGAGGCCTGAGAAGCCAGCACGAGAGCTCTCCTGCTTTATCTTTTAAAGTCTTCCAAAATCAAGTTAAGTGAAAATCTTTGGGGAGAAAGGGACTCTTCTATAGAAGGATAACTAAACATATTTCACGCAGGTATTTGTTCTTTTAGCCCCATAACTAATGATCCATTTGTCGTAGACACAGGCTATATCAAATGGGGACAGATCAGGACAAATTTACAACCCAAAAAATTTCTGCAGAAGTGATCTAGGGAAATCATTTGGCCAGGTGACGTTAAACTACTGCATCCTGACTTGGTCCCTCCCCAGACCTGATGTAATTTGACGTTTGGTGACAGCACATTAACTGGCCAGTCATTGGCAATGCTACCCCAAAGTGGTACTATCGCTCAGAAAATTTTGAGAACTGATTTATATTTTACAAACATACTAAATGCACTTTTGACTTTTGCACACAATAAATTAAAAATATATTTGACAAATGGCCTTGGGGTTTATATTCTTCGTGTGGCTTGTTGCGTAGCAAAAATGCTTACAGTTTAACTTGGCATATAAATTCACGTAGAAACATGAGCTATGTTTTTTGTCTAATCACCTAGTGTTATTTTTCTCAACACCTCTTAGCCATAAGAATTTTGCCTGGTTCTTTTCTTTGCAAGTTCCATGATGAAAAAAATCCTGAATGTGCTAAAGAATCCATTGCCTGCTTATGAAACATAAAGGCTTGTGAAAACATGGCACGTACTCAAGTAGACCCGTTTGTTTTTAAATATTTTAATAGTGTGCACTACTGCGTTAGTAACTGAATGTGTATTATGCCCAGTCTTACATCTAGTGTGTACTATACTTTGATCATTCTCAAAAGATCAAAATTTAAATATCATGTAAATTATAGTTTATACACGTTCTCCTTTGCATGAAATCAAACAGAATGTTTCTTTTCTAAACACCTGAGAATATAAACAAGCAACATATTTAAACTGAAGAAGTACTCATTACTTCATTCCATTAAAAAAAAAATGCCCTCCGGTATCAATTAAAATAAAAAGCCTTTATGTTAAAATAATTCTAAATGTCTATGTTCATGCTTTCAAATTTTTAAGCATTCATAATATATATTTTAAAGGCCCTAAAGTTAATTGTGCATGCTGTTTTCACAAGAAATGTTACCGAAGTCCTCTTTCTGAAAACTCTGAAGTTATATAAATCAATAAAAAATTATAGCAGAAAATGAATAAGTCTGTAATAACCAAGAAAAGTTGTCATTTTCATAACAGCTATCAGACCCAGGATTGGTTTCCTGATTGGAAAGTGACATTCTCAGGACAATGGGAGAGATATAAACATAGACAGGATTATTAGATGCCATCATGAAATTAATTTTCTTAGGTGTATAATGGCTCTGATTCTTTAAGAGAATGTTCTTATTCTTAGTGCATGCATGATGCAGTTTTTAGGGATAAAATGTCATGAATTAAACTGACAAATAGCCAACAATGATAACATTTGAACATATTAGATAAAAACATGAAGCAAATATGGCAAAATGGGGTTAATAGTTGAATTTCAGTGGAGGGTATACAGATGTTCACTGTATTACCCTTTCAGCCATTTTGTATGAAAATATTCACAACAAAAAGTGACAGGGAGAAGATGAATAGTCATTTTCATCTAAGTATATATGTATATTGACTCCTGAACCAAGCTAGGTGCAGATAAAATATTGCTTTACATGGACAGGGAATGTTTCATTTTCTGGTAGCAGTATACATTAGAGAATCAATTTTCCACCACTGACCCGGAGAAATTATGGCAGCCCTCTGGCCACAACCACAGGGAATGGCTGATTGACATATACCCCCTGAATTAGAGCAGATGAGTCAGGGTCCCCAGAGGGCCATCCACGCTGACCAGCTGGTTTACATGGAAACACGTATCCTAGAAAAATCCGAGCTGCAATCGACAAGGGGGCCTTCAAGCCTGGAACCCTCACGGCCAGCAGAACCCACGACTTAGCCAGACTCCATTTTCTAGAGGTAGCACATCAAGCTGTGATAAGAACTTCAAGCTAAATTAAACAAATCGAAAACAACACTCTCATTCACCTACGAAAGATGAACTCCTATCTTCCATTTATTTGCTCAATAACGTAGACTGCCAGGTTCAATATTAAGCAAAAAACCTGAGGGTGCTACCCCCAAAATTCAACTTACAGCTAATAATGAAGTATTGGAGTCAGAGATTTTAGAGAGAAAATCTATAAATATTCAATAGAGATATGCCAAGAGCATTAAAAATAAGACACAGACCTATGAAACAATGCAGCAGATATTTCCTACTTACAGAGTCTTTTTCTTTGAGGGTCCAAACCTCAACCTATCTGGGCATTAGTTCACTATTAAGTCAGAGTGTCCCCATGACTTGCTGCAGAATCTCATTGTTTAGATTGTACTTAACAGCTGACATTGACTTTTCAAGTAGCCCTATGCTATCAACAAACCCACTATAGTTGCGCCTTTTTCTGTCCTTTTATGTTGCATCATTTTTCTCCCTCATTCAATTCTCTGCCTATCTGTTATTGTTACAATTGTCATTCTCTCCTTCTTTTCTTTCTTTCCTCTTTTCCCCTCAAACTCTCCAGACCCACCAGGGGCACCCAAAGGCATTATTATCACTTGGGTTAAACTCTGTGCCCTGCAGCTATAAAGAATCATCAATTCTGATATGGCCCATAAAGCCTGATGGAATCGGGCTGTGGCCGAAACAGTTACAGGAAGAATGGTTCATTTTCCTTTAACCAAAGAACAATTATCCCGTTTATGGGTTGTAGGGGGCCCTTTCCTTCTCCTTACCACCGCCTGCCTTTGATCTTAACCAGTCGTTTACAGCTCCCTGGAAGGGAAGCAGAAAACCATGACACTGAAACCACATTTTTGCTTCATGTTATCCCAGTAAGAGCCATGGTCTAGGAGGGTTGAAAACATCAGTTAAGGTTGGGGAATATCTTTAGACTTATCCAAGAAAGTCTGTTCAATGCCCCCATTTTCTGATTTCCAGAAAAGTTTCTGATCTATCTGTAAGCACTAAGCTAGGACCTAAAGGAAACAGATTTTAAATAGTTCATCACCAGAGAGGTATGAGCACATTATATTTGTTTACCAAAAACTTACTGTCTGTGATAACACACTCCCAGGATGTGATGAAGCATGAATTAACCTTGGGCCCTCCGTCTCCAGGAGAACTGAACGAACCTACTTTGGAAACTCTAGAGAGGATGAATTTCTGGCAATATTCCAAACAGGCAGCCAGGGGCCCCAGAGGTCCCTCTGCTGCCTCCAGACAAGGCCAGCCTCACAAGGGAGCGGAAAGAAGCAGGCTCAACATCCAGAGCAAGACCCCCCAGTTGAAAACAGTCTAGGGTAGGAGGATGCTCATAAAAGTAGAGAAACACAGGCTGGGGGGGGGGCAGCAAGGTAGACATCTGGAAGTACTGGCCCAATGCTGAACCACTTGCAGCCTCCAGGAGTGATCTGAGCCCCTTTGTGAGGGGGCTCCATGCCTCAATATCTCTGTCTGTCAAAAGGGAATATTAGTGCCCTTAACTTGCAGGGTCATTATAAAGATTAAAGGAGTCAGTATGCATAAAGTGCTAAGAGCAGGGCTTGACCCATGATAAGCACTGTATAAATGCTAGCCAATTGCTACCACAGGCTAGAAGCATGTCTACAGAAAAGCCTTCCAAAGAAAGCTTACCTTCTTCAATCCCCACCTACTACAGTACAAACCCACCAGAAGTAGCCAGTCTACTGCAGTAGGTCTAAACAGACCTACTACTAACCAGCCGGGAATACCCAAGGCTCAATTCTTTGGTTCCCTGTTTAAGCCCAGGATCTCTGTGATGGTCTCAGCTTAAGACCAAATGAGAAACACTTCTTTCCCGAGCAACTAGGTTCAGATACAAAATTGCAGTATGGCAACATCCTATGATTAAAATGGAAAGTGACATATGATTAAAATGGAAAGCTACCTGACATGCACTTCAGAGCCCACACATTGTCAGCAGGTAAGTTCTGCAGCTTCTAATAAATGTCCCTAACTCTGCGACACTGAACCTGAAAACCTAACCTGGTTGAAGACACTGACAAATTACCCTAAGACATTCGAAAGACATACATGCAGTGACCTTCAACAAAGTACACGGCCTCAGAGTCTGTGGCATAAACAGGTAATTGGCCACTGCCACACCTCGGTGACACAGTGAGTCGATTCTTCAGAACAGGCAGATCCCCTGGTTCTCATGCTCTGAGGCTGTGCCACACCTGGCAAGCGTGTTGATAATACTTACGCGTTACAATAGGGTTTCTTTTCATAGCCTTTGTAGTTGTTCATGTTGAGAGCCATCTTGCAGACCTCGCAATGGAAACATCCTTTATGCCAATACTGAAAAAAATAAATATTTAAAATTTCAGTACAGTGCCAGTTCTTGCCAAGATGAGCACAGAAGGAAGGCTTTTTCGTGCATCCCAGTTCTAGTATTTGAAAACACTATAAAATGATTGTGGGAAAAGGTCGATGCATTTACCTACTTTCAGTTAAGCAAATAAAGTAGGCAGCTATTAAAATTGAGTTTTACATTAATCCCCATCACAACATACAGACTCCACTATAGAAGAACTACCAGGGCTCTGTCCATGTAGCACTTCTATGAGCAGCCAGAAAGGAATTCTGAGCAGGTTAAAAGAGAAATGGGGCCCATGGAGTGGCTTCAAAACCAAAGGGAGTCCAGTTCAAAGCACCTAAGCGCAGTGTGTGTAGGATCTCCGTAAACCTGAGTTCCCCAGAAGTCAGGCAACCTGAGGGTGCTGGAGGAGGGCTGTTAAGTACCCCTGGCCCCCATCTCTGTCCAGCTTCCACTCAACTGCAGGGATGTGGACTCTGTCCGGGCTGACTGTCGACATGACAGCCTGCTCTCATGAAGCATTTGTATCATCAAACGCAAATTTCACGGGGACGCCACCGGCTGGTTTCAATTGTCAGTCACTGGGGATGGGGATCGAGCCCGGGTCTCTCCCCCGGGCTGCTCGTCCCCATCCACGCCCGGGCAGGGCAGGCGGCAGAGCGGGAGGGACTGGATGGATTAGGCACCCGTGGGTCCGGCTCGCCGCGCTGAGCTGGGGCTCTCAGTGGGGATTATTCTTAGCAATGCGGCAGCGGCCGCCCCATGACATTAATTACTATGTGCCATTTCCCCTCGCCTCGGTCACCGGAGGCGCTGGGGGAGGTGGGGATGCGGGCAGATCCGGGGGCGATGGGTGCGGGGTGTACGAGTGGAGGTGGGAGCGGGTGCGGCTCGCCGAAGTGCCCCCGAGGTGCCCAGCCTGGTCCCCCGGGGCCCCTGGCCGCGCTCCGTCGTGCGCCCTCCGCAGCGGCTCCGCCGAAGCCGCGCAGCCCCGCACCCCGACATCCCCGTCGCCTAGCTTGGCCTCCGACCCTTCCGCGGGCGTCTTCGCTCGCGCGCCTTCCCCCTGTGCCGAGACACACGCACCCACACCGACCCTCTCCTTTCCTTCCAGCCCCGGTGCCAAAACTTCTCGAACAGGTGCAGCCCGGCGCCCCCTCGCTCACCTTGTCCAGGCAGTTGACTTTCTCTGTGGGATACACGACTTTTCCGCAGCGGGCGCACTGGGGGTTCATTGTCGCGGGTCCCGGGGGCGGCGGCGGCTGCTGCGGCGGCGGCTGGGCGCTCCGAGGAGCCGCTGTGACATCCCCCGGCGCGTCCCGCACCGCCTCAGGGCAGGCGGGAGGGCTGCGGGGGTGCCGGGCGCCGGGGCTTGGAGTCGGCGCGGGCCGGGGCCGGGGCGAGCGGGCCGGCAGCGCGGTGCGCTGAGAGGCGGCGGGGCCTGGCGCCGGGGGCGGCCGCGCTCCTGGGCTCTCCGGCGGCGCTCGGGCTCCGGTCTGGCTCGGGCTCCGCGCCGCCGGCTCTGCGTCGCCCGCTCTCCAGGTACGGGTGACTCACTCAGACACTGGCGCCCGCCCCTCGCGCTCACTGGCTCCCTCGCCTCGCCGCCGCCGGCGCGCAGGCCGAACCCACCCGCGCGCCCCGGCCGAGTGGCAGTGAGCGAGCACGTCGGGCCCCCGGGGAGGCGGGGCGCGCGGGGACCCGGCAGGCTCCGCACACCGCCGCGGGAGCGAGCCTCGAGTCCCCGCCGCTGCAGCCCGGGGCGGCCGGGAGGGAGCGAGGCGGGGGTGGCAAGGGGTGGGGGTGACTGACAGAAACCGGAGGGGGCGCAACCCGCGCGCTCCTGCCTTCCCTCCCTCTTCTCTTACCTCAGCCGAGGTCTCCTCCCCTCCCCCCACTCCCGCCCCCAGGCTGATGTCCCTGGCACCCAGAGGTCGCGGGGAGCGCGGGGCCAGAGTGCGCCCACCCTCTTCCTCTAGCCCGGGGGATGGCGACGGCGCCACGCTGACGCTCCTTACAGAGCACCCCAGGGCGGAAACTGTCCTCGCCGCGCGCGGTAACGCGCTGGGTCCCGAGAGCCGGGAGACCCGCAGGGAACCCGGAGACTCGGGTCCCCGTGGCGCCTGGGGGCCGTGCCGCGCCCGTTCCCGGGGGCCCCTTCCCAGAGGACGCCGCCCCCGCGAGCCTGCGGGCAAGAAGGCCTTGCACCCTGGGTGGGGAAAGAGCTTGCTCTCACTGGCTTCCAACGCCCGCACTTCTTGTACCTGTCCCTGCAGAACGACGGGTCATTTTAGGCCCGAATCAAGCCTTTCTTGATTAATAAACGGCCTTCGTTGACTTTGTCTGAAGTGTGTGTGAGTGTGTATACACCGTCTGCTTTTGCAGTTAAGCGCCACAATGATGTGTGAAAAGTTCTTCATCTGCGTCAAGAGAAGCACTTACAAACTCACGGTCCAAACCAGAAGAGCCAGAAAATCACGCTGAAGGCTCAGAGAAGAGTCAAACCAAACGGAACAGGAATGAGGATTTTTCGTTTTCAATAAGATGTCACTTTAGGAGAGGCAGCAAAATGGAGCCACACTGCCTGGGTTCGAAGCCCGACCCCGCCATGTGCTAGTCATGGGACCTTGTGCAAATTCTTAGCGGTTCTGTACCTCAATTTCTTAATCTACACAATGGGGGTGAAGCTACAAAAAACAAGCTCCTACCCTCCTACGGTGAGGATTAAATGAGTCAGCAGTTCTGAAAGCTTCAGTCTGCCTGGCCCACGCTAAGCACAGCATAGGAGGCAGCTAGGATTATTATAAATTGGGTATAACCAAGAAACAAACACATTCCGTTGCTAGCACACAGATTAAGGCTCAATAATGCCACATAGCAACTGCTACTACCCTGACAAATATTTCTGTCATTTAAAAAAAAAAAAATCATAGCTGCAGCTTTTCGTGAAAAAACTATTGATTTCGGGGCCTCTTGGGCAAGCTGCACTGATTAACATATTCATAAAAATGCTGTGCTGTTTGACTTTTCAGAAGAGGGTATCGTCTTAAAAAGCAGTCCCCAAATGCAACAGCTTCTAACCACTGCTTGCTACGTTCACAAACCCACCTCAAAAGCAAATATAAGGAGAATTTACTGTCAGAAAAATCAGTTGCCCTTTAAAAACACCACAGAACTCATTAAAAATGCAGGGGGAGATGTATTTATATGATCACCTGAAAGGCAGTCATTTTTTCAACATTTATATTTTCATAACTATAAATCGTAAAATGTAGTTTAAACATTTTAATTGTAAGCATAAAATTCTGAGGAAAAATGCTGGTGATGCATGACATTTTTAACTATTAGATTGTGTAATCTCTTACAAAACCAGCGCTTATCACGATGCCTGACACAAAGTAGGTACTAATTAAATACGTACTGAAAGAAAGTATGAATAAAAACAAATACATTAAAACTAGAATTGATGTGATTTGTTATTTTCTGAAACAGCAATGAATTCTGTTACATTTTTTCCTCATATCTGTCTCTTTTCATTTTCTGCATCAAACCAGCATCTAAGTTACTTCATGCCATTTTACTGATGTACGAAGAATTTTAATTCCATCTGTCTTAAAAGGACTTCTTTATTTCCAGATTCAAAGTACTGTAAACAGAGAATTGGCAGAAACCTGTCCTCTGGCCCAGCCTTCCTCCTCCAAGCAGACAAATGATTTAATTGTCTACTAGAAAGAACTTTTGCCTTTCCATGTCTTTTTGCACCTGACTGGTCAAGAACCTCCTTCCTTATGGTAACTACATCCCAACATTTCTGCTTTAATTTAAATCCAGGGACACGCACAGGTATTAAAAAAAACTGACCATCACCCTCATAAAAACATTCATATATTTATAAAGTTAAATTTTTTCTTTAGCTAAAATTCCCAAATCTGTCTACTTTTTTCCTCTGGGGCCTAATTATACAGAATCCATTGAAGGCCTTTATTACTCAGGCTACATGAATTGAACTCCAAATCAAAAGTTTTAAAGAGAAATTAATATTACAAAAAGCCAGATGATGGCTTTGACAAACATTACTTCAGCCACAGATTGTGGTGAATTGTGTTCTTTGTTCACAATTTTTCCCCCTTCTACCCTGGCACACTTGCAGTGGGCAGAGTGTCTTTTCCCACTGCGGTGACCCTGAGCTTGACCTTGTGACTTCCTTGGGCCAAGGGAATGTGAGTGGACATGACGTATGTTGTGTCAGAGCAGAAACTTTAAATGTACTTGCGTAATTTGTCCGTGTTCTCCCACCCTTGTGAGCTTTGGCCCTTGGCCTTGAAGAGCATACCCCAGAGAGTGGCTGCTTCTTTGACTTTTGTCCAAGAATGAGAAGACCTGTCTAGACAGCAGAACCCAATTAAGTTCAGTAAGCCATGCCATGCCCAGCGGAACCACGATAAGATCCTCACATGATGGAAATAAGAAATAATTGTTGTAATCCTAGCACTCTGGGAGGCCGAGGTGGGAAGGTCGCTTGAGTCCAGGAGTTTGAGACCAGCCTTAGCCAAGAGCAAGACCCCACCTCTACAAAAAATGGAAAAATTAGCCGGGCATGGTGGTGCATGCCTGTAGTCCCAGCTACTTGGGAGACTGAGGCAGGAGACTTGCTTGAGCCCAGAAATTGGAGTTTGCAATGAGCCATGCTGACACCCATGTATTCTAGCCTGGGTAACAGAGTAAGACCTGTCTCAATTTTAAAAAAAAGAAAAAGAAATAATTTTTGTAAGCCACTGAGATTTTTACACAGAGGGGTGTTTGTTACTGCAGCAAAAACCCACTATCACACCAATGATGAGATTTGAAGAGAAATGGAATAATTTACATGTGAGATTTAGTATATGTGTTTGGGGTTTTCTTTTACTTTTCTAAAAGGTGTACTGTCAAAAGTGTAGTGGCCAATAAAACAGAGGTCTTAACTAATTATTTCATCTCAATAGAGTTGCATCACATGCCTTCTATTTGTCAGACATTGTGTAAAATTGTACAAATTGTTTCCACTTGGCTCAAATTTCCTACCCAACAACTTCCTAGGTGAAACTCAAGGAAAATGGTAAATTTTAGCTCACAGTTTCATTTGGTATCTGCGTATGAGCCTTAGCCTAACAAAGCATTTCTCCAAAGATCTTAAGTATTGTAGAGAAATTTTTTCACTTACCATTACGGTATTCCTGCAAGTCAATAAGAAATATAGAATAAAAACATTAAGGGAAATTCACGATTCTGACACTATTATAGAAAAAATTACTTTCATCCACTCAATATATAATTATTTGTAGGTAAGATGCTAGGCACAAGGGATGCATTGGGAGTAAGGCGTGATCTCTGCTTACAATAAAATCTAATGGGACGGCAAAGTAAGCAAAGAATTACAATATGATAAATGCCCTAAAATAAAGCTCTGCTCTAGATACCATGGAATACCAGAGGAGAAACTAATTCAGGCTGGAAAGTCAGAAAAGGCAAGAGGGAAGGGGGTCATTACATCTCCTACCAGAAGTGGGAACTATCTGAGAACATAAGACCCCCTAAAGTGAAGAGTTTAGGGGGATTACCCTAATTTTTTAGGGAT
Organism: Lepilemur ruficaudatus; assembly: GCA_963574885.1. NCBI lineage: Eukaryota > Metazoa > Chordata > Mammalia > Primates > Lepilemuridae > Lepilemur > Lepilemur ruficaudatus. Next base: position 20,923 of record CAUYRT010031119.1, read on the forward strand.
TATTCTGTTTTTTGCATATGTGCTGAAAATTTAATCATTTTCATACGATATAACCGCCCCCCACCAACAGAGCATAGCATAACAACAAATAATGCTGAAGCATTTCTTGATAGATAATGTTATCTCATCAAAATAAGCCCCAAACTTCCAATTTATCAAAAGCATTTATAGATATCAACTCACAATTGTAGGTTTGACCCAAAACCTTTCGGGATTTGGAAAGGCAAGAAAGGCAGGAGAAGCAGCAAGCCCTCATTTTACCCCTTCTCGGACTAAGCCCCCCAGGAAGAAGGGCAAGACTGATCCTCCATGGTCAGCGAAACGATGGCCTCCCCAGAACATGCACATCCTGATCCACAGAACCTGCGACTGTATTACCTTAGGTGGCCAAAGGGACTTTGCAGATGTGATTAGTTAAGGATGTTGAGATGGGGAGGTAAGAGGGTCAGAGTCAGAGAAGCAGATGTGACAAAAGCAGAGGCCAGAGAGAGAAGACAGAAGATGCTGAGCTGCTGGCTTTGAAGATGGAGGAAGAGGGACCACAGGACAAAGAATGTGCGCAGCCTCTTGAAGCTGGAAAAGACAGAAACAGATTCTTTTAGAACCTCCTCCTAAAGGACTATGGCCCTGTCAACATCTTGATTTTTAGTATTCCTGACCTTCAGAACTGTAAAATAATAATTGTGCATTGTTTTAGCCAATTAGTTTGTGTTGTTACAGCAGCAATAGGAAATCAATACACCCTTCCTGTGTGAATTCTGGTGTCTGTGTTAGGGACAAAATGAGTCCTGGGACTTCTAAAAGACTCACTTTGGAAGTTGAGACAGCCCTGATTCCTTATCAATGCTGTCTTCACAGAAGAGACCTCAAAGCAAACAGGAAAAAGTGCAAGCAGCCATTCTCCCTCCCTGCCCCATTCCATAAGAGGACTTATTTTACTTGCAGTCTTCAGGTAATTCTCCATTTAATTTTGCACATGTAGACACAAACATCACGGAGTTTGCAAAGTCAACATATTTCTCCCCAAATCTCCCTGAATTTTCCTGTCTTCCCCTATAGAGCAACTCAGTGAGTAAACATCCTCATCTTCTCAGCCAGAACCCTAAAATTCAAACACCCCCTCTCCCTAACCCACTCTGTCCAGTGTTCTACTCCTGCCAATTTTATCTCCAAAAAAGCTCTTGAATCTGTCACTGGCACTGCCTTGGTTTGGCAACTGAAAGTGTTTTCCTTGGATTGTTCTAAAATGACTCTCTAAAGTTTTATCATATAAGCCATGGAAAGAGGTAGGACTTAGAAATGGGGTAGACAGAAAATCACAATCTCCAGGTCTGGGACCCCCACACTGTTATTAAATACAAATTCATAAAAAGCATGGACATGGCACCTAGCACCCAGCAAGAACTTAGTAAATATTTGTTTAGTCATTGAGTGACTAGAGTGAAAAATAAAATCAGACTCTGATATATTTTAATTATAAATGAGAGGTAATAAATAGGATAGTTATTACTACCCTTTTCTTATATTTCAAGACTGAAATCATTTGCTAACTGGATAAATATCAAGCCACAAAAAAAAAAACTTGCATTAAAAAATACTTCTTATAGCATACTCAAAAGAAAAAAATGTGATATGTTATTAAGACTATAATTTGCCTTTCCTTCCTGCTTAAGGACTAGATTGTGCTCTCTCCTCCAAAAAGAAATGCATATGTTGAATCCCTAATTCCCAATGTGATGGTATTTGGAGATGGGACCTTTGGAAAATAATTGTTTAGATGAGGTCATGAAGGTGGGGCCCTCACCATGGGATTAGTGCCCTTATTAGAAGAATCTGACACTTTCTGAGGACAGTCTATAATCAGTTGAAAATTAGATCAAGGAAAATGTTCTTCTTACCCAGTAAAAACAGTGACAGAAACAAAGACAAGTTGTTTTTAAATTCCTTGTAATAAGTTCTTATATATTTTACAGCAAAGTTCTGCTCACTAATTAGCATCAATTTTGAACTACAAAGATTTTCAACCTGCTTGGCAAGAATTGCAATTATGTTCAGTGACAAATTAAGGGATTGTCTTCCTCTTAATATACACAAAAGCAAATAAAAACTTAATCATTTTAAAGAGTAATATTAAATTATATAATTTAGTACCAGTCAATGAAATGTTTTTGGTAGTAAAAAACAACAAAACAAAACAAAAACCTAGGGTTAAAATGGGTTGATTAAAATTCTGTGTTGGCCAAGCATAGTGGCTCACACGTGTAATCCAGCACTATGGGAGGCCAAGGTGGGAGGACCACTTGAGCCCAGGAGTTCAGGAGTTTATTTTGCCAGCCTGGGCGCAAAATAAAAAGAATTAGCCAGGCGTGGTGATGCACACCTGTAGTCCCAGCTACTCAGGAGGCTGAGGCAAGAGGATTGCTTGAGCCCTGGGAGTTGGAGGTTGCAGTGAGCTGTGATGATGCTACTGTACTCTAGTCTGGGTGACAGAGTGAGACCTTGTCTCAGCAAGAAGAAGAAAAAAAATAATTCTTTGTAGACCCAACAGAAAGGGGGAGATGACAGGGAGAAGGGGCTGGAAGGTACCTAAGAATTCTAAAGCATTTTAGGAGGAAAAAAAGACACTACCTTCATTTTGGATACATTTTAGAGTTAATGTTTTCTTCAGACTCCATGATTACAAGAAACAGAGCCACTCAAGTACTCTCAATAAAGGAAACTCATGATAATATTTTCCATATGCAGGAACCCAGGAGAGATTGAACAACCCAGCTGCTCAAAGGAAGGAATCTCTGTAAAGCTAGGCCACAAGTAGAAAAAAATTAGATCTACAGTAGAATGAATTCTAGGGTCTCCCCTAAAGCAACCTGCATTAGCATAATGCAGATTTAAGCAGCTCTGGAAGAACTGAGGAGGGGACCTAGACAAGATCACATGGGGTACAGGGATCAACCCATCAGCAGAGGCTGTGGTCATGGTAGGCATCTGATAGCCTAATCCCGAGTATTAAGGGAAACTCAAAAACAAGGGCCGGTGTGGTGGCTCACGCCTGTGATCCTAGCACTCTGGGAGGCCGAGGTGGAAGGATTGCTTGCGGTCAGGAGTTTGAGACCAGCCTGAGCAAGTGTGAGACCCGGTCTCTAATAAAAATAGAAAAATTAGGCAGGCTTCATGGCTCACGAGCTTATAGTCCCAGCTACTCGAGTGGGATCGCTTGAGCCCAGGAGTTTGTGGTTGCCATGAGCTATAATGATGCGCAGGCAACAGAGCAAGACTCTGTCTCCAAAAGAAAACAAAAAAACAAAGGAGGGGCTGAGGCTCATTTTCAAAATCTGGATATCATTACAGACTAAAATCGAGCCACAAACAAGATGTGGCTGCTTATCATTTTCTTTCCTTTTAAATTACTTTTTAGCATAAATTAGTACAAGTGCATATATTCTTGTCTTTAAGCCGTACTGTTCCCATCGCTAAGAAGCAAAAGCAAACAAGAACAAGAAAGTCTTAATGGCCTCAGAAGAAAGCTCTAAGCCCCCAGCAGCTGGAAAACTGCAGGTTCCGAGCAGCAGTTCACAGATCTGTGCGTGTGCTGTCCAACGGAACGACAGTGACAGCTGCAACTGGGAGCCACATGTGCAAATTTACATTTTCTGGTAGCTATATTTTAAAAAGTAATAAGAAACAAGTGAAGGCATTTTAGCAATATTTCATTTAACCCAATTTAGCCAAAAAATTATTTCAATATGCAATCTTTTAAAAATGAATGAGATAGTTTACATTGTGGTTTTTTTTTTCATGCTAAGAGTTTAAAATCCAATGTCCCTTTTACCTGGATGGCACCTCAATTTGGACTAGCCACATCGCACCCCTTGGACAGCACCGTACTCATTCAAGCTTAAGACAGAAAGCAGGTGGCATGAACAGGGCCAGAGCCAGGGAATCGGACAGAAGTGGACATGTGCGTGCTGCTTACTCCGAAGGGCTCCAGGCAGCAGTGACGACACCAGGTCCCCCAGCAGGGAAAACATCCCATTCTGCTGATGTCAAAACTGCTGATGCTGTCCTGCCTGCACCCCAATCCCAGAACCTGGGCCGGCTGCGCGGAAGAGAAAGCGAAGGCTGAGGCAGAAGGATGAGTCACGGGGAGAGGAAGGCAGAAAGGGCACAGAGGGCGGAAGACGGGGAAGGGAGAAATACAAGTGAAGAAAGGAAGGCAAGAAGGGCGTGAGGCTAGACAGACAGGGCCGGAAGAGAGGCACGGAGCAGCAACAGGGCAAGAGGGCATTTGAACATCATCAGAAAGGGCACAGTCCAAAGAACCTCTGAGCAAATCCAACCGGGCAAATAGAAGAAGAAACAAAGGTCCCAGAAGGGAGTTTCATAAAAACCAAGTGCCTGGGGAGAAAAAAATGAACTGAGCAGCATCAAAGACAAATGCCATTGACATCATCGAGAAAAGGAGAATGTTTTGTTTTATACTAACAAATTCAGTCACTTAATGCTGCAGTCTCCAACCTCGGTACCAGTCCGTGGCCTGTTAGGAACCAAGCAAATGGCAGGAGGTGAGCAGAGGGTGAACAAGGAAGCTTCATCTGTGTTTACAGCCGCTCCCCATCCCTCGCAGCACGGCGTAAGCTCCGCCTCCTGTCAGATCAGCAGTGGCATTAGATTCTCATAGGAGCGTGAACCCCGCTGTAAACTGCACATGCGAGGGATCTAGGTTGCATCCTTCTTACGAGAATCTATGCCTGGTGGTCTGAGGTGGAGCTGAGGCATTAATGCTAGCGCTGGAGAGCAGCTGCAAATACAGACTATCATTAGCAGAGAGGTCTGACTGCACAATAAATGTAATGTGCTTGAATCATCCCCATGTCCATGAAAAAATTGTCTTCCATGAAACCGGTCCCTGGTGCCAAAAATGTTGGAAACCACTGGCTTAATCTACTTGTGGTGTACTAACTCTATAATACTTTTGAGCTCATACTTAATGGTTAAAGTTCCTAGCAATCAGGCCCATTTGCAGGCCTCATATAAAGAGAAAATAATTGCTGGGCAAGTTTTTTTATGGGTGAGGAAGAGAAGGCCAGCCCAAGCAAAAACTAAGCTAGGAGTTCAAGTGACCGGTTTTTATCGTATTTCTCTGATCATGATTTTCATTTTTCGGTGGACTATGAGTGCAACATCTTTTGTCAAAAGATGTTTTTTGAATACCACAAAAAATGTCTTGCAGGAATACAACAGAAGGAACCCATGCTAATCCACTGTCTCATTGCTCAGCAAAAAGACTGAATTTCACTGAAAGATCTAGAAGGTGGCTTTCCCTTCATCAACAGTGACTCATCAAACAAGTGTACAGCCTGCTCTTTGCAACATTTTACAAACGTGCACAGTACAAAATGTGCCCATCAGCAGTAGGCATCAGAACAAGTAAGTGTTCTTCAGCATGAATAATACGAATTAAGGGAAATGCGTGGAGCTGGCTTCGCGGAGATGGCTGGAGAAAAGAGCCCTCATTATATAAAAGAGAAACCTGAGCCCCCGCTGCTGCTGCCACAGCAGCTTCATCCAATAAAAACAGGTATTAAAGCTCAAATAAAACAAAACAGAGATGTGATGTTGTAACAGCGCACCTCTTAAAAATTAAAGTGAAAAGGTAAAACATAAATGTTAAATCACATTTAATGACATGAAAAGATGTTCCTGATGTTTTGTTAACTGGAAAAGGCAGGTTACAAAAACAGTTATCCACTATGATCTCATTTTTTTGTTAATTTTATACAAGTAAATGTGCATAGAAAACATTGGGCTGGGGTACACTGAAATGGTGACAGAGCTGGGATCACAGTTCATTTGTATTTTCCTTTCTATGTTTTTCACATTTTCTACAGTAAACATTATTTTTAACAAGTCAACTTCTCTGTAGAGCATAAGAGGGCTTTGTTTTGGAGGTTGCTGTCTAAGCTTACCCCATCCTGGCCCCGTCAACCACCACTAAAAACGGCGCCTCTTCCCATAATGGCCCTTCTCTTGCTGCATTAGAGAAAAAGGGTGGAACCAAGAGGAAGAAAAGCAATGGCCAGTTCTTGGGACAGATTTTAGGGTGTGGGCTTCTCTTTTGTTTTGCTCACATTTTTAAAGAATGTGGTTGGTAACACCCAAGCCACAGCCCTTGTTCTGACGGCTAACAAGAGCAGAAGGGCGTGGAGAGGTCAGCTCTCCCAGAGACTGCTGAGACCTGCTGGGCAAAGACAGATGGGAAATAATGCTGGCCCCACCCATTCCTGGGACTCTTAGTGGCCAGGGATGAGAGGAGGATGGGGGGGGCCCTCAAAACTCCCCTCTGTTTGGAGACAGGGGTAACCACCAGGCTAACACACAGAATTTCAATTTCTCTTTCTGCTCCATTTTCCCTGGACCCCTATGACCCATACCTTGTCTTCATAAAACTCTACCAGTTTATGCAATAGATTTTCCTATTTGGAAAAGCCACTTGTTTGGCTTTAGTAGACCATTTTGGCTGAAAATGGGGATTTCAATTATATTCCTGCTGCTGCTTGAAGTCTCAGAGAAGCTTGCTACAGGTGTCAGGGACTTGTGCTATGGTGGCTTCTATAATATTCCTGGTGAGGGGGATTGTTTTAATTCTCATTTGTACCTCTCTAAATTCCCCTCATTTCGTGAAACAGCAAAGCAGAAAGTGTGACATTTAAACTTTAAAACTTCAAGTAAAATTAAGGCACACCTTTAAAACTTTTAAATAGGTGTCTTTATGCATAGAAAGCTGTTAGAGATGTATTGAATGTAACAGCAGATAAAACAGAACACACATATAATGCCCTTTTAAAAAATTGTCTTTTATGTATATATGTATGTGTGCATGTATACAGTTGTCCCTAGGTATCCGTGGGGGATTGGGTCCAGGACCCCTAGTGGATACCAAAATCCATGATGCTCAAGTCCCTAACATAAAGTGGGTGCAGTATTTGCGTATAACCTACTCTCATCTTCCTATACATTTTAAATCATCTCTAGACAACTTATAACTAATACAATGTAAATGTCATGTAAATAGGTATTATACCTTATTTTTAGGGAATGGCAAAGTCTGTACACATTCAGTAGAGAGGCTTTTTTTTCCCAAATAGTTTTCATCTGTGGTTGGTTGAATCCACAGATGCAGAAACCACGGATACAGACGGCCAACTTGTGTGTATATGTGTGTGTGCGTGTGTGTGTGAGAGAGAGGGAGACACACACCTCATTTTGGCCAAGGGCAGTGGCTCACGCCTATAATCCTAGCACTCTGGGAGGCTGAGGTGGGTGGATCACTCAAGGTCAGGAGTTAGAGACCAGCCTGAGCAAGAGCGAGATCCCATCTCTACTAAAAATAGAAATTAATTGGCCAACTAAAAAAAATATATATATATATATATATAAAAAATTAGCCGGGCATGGTGGCACATGCCTGTAGTCCCAGCTACTTGGAAGGCTGAGGCAGAAGGATTGCTTGAGCCCAGAAGTGTGAGGTTGCTGTGAGCTAGGCTGATGCCCATGGCACTGTAGCCCGGGCAACACAATGAGACTCTGTCTCAAAAAAAAAAAAAAAAGAAAAGAAAACAAAAAAGAAACCTCATCTTGAGGTTTTCTGTTTACATGGCTACTGGCTAGGGGGTGGGTTGTGTTTATTCGCTGTGGGTGGTATGGTATCTATAGGTGTAAGAGGCTGAAATTTGAGAGACTTCTTAAATAAGGTCTGAGCGGTGGGGTTCTTTCAGTAGTATTTCCCTGTTTATTAGGCCGAAGCCGGGGATGTGTTGGGACATTTCTTCGACTGTCCTGTGATTAGGTCTCAGCCTTCAAGCCAGAGTGTGCCCCTTGGTGGTGACTTTGTTTTCTCTCATCTCCTGCACATCCTCCCCATAGGAGAGACAAGAAGACTGGGGTGGCTGGAGTTGGGTATTTTCCCTTCCCCCAGGGGGATCAGGCTCTGCAACATCTGTTAGGCTCTGGCGAAATAGTTTCTCTTGAGGGAAGCCTTGGTTAGGAACAGAATGCTCTGGCTATTTCAAATGGTTCCTTTTCCTCCCTCCCTGCCAGAGCAGGAGTGGAGGTGATCTTCACTGTAAGAGCCTGCCAGGGCTCCAGGAAGTAAAACTCACAAAGCGTGGGGCCCCCGTAAAACCAGGTGTCTCAGACACCACCCTGATCCCCATACCCTGAAAAAAAGAAAATTCAAGATAAAAAAAAGAAAAATCTAGGTCCCTCTGGAGTTTTCCTCTCTCGGGCTCATTCACACTGAGCCTCCAGCAATTCACCAAGCATAGTTTAGGTTTCCCTACGTTGGCACTGGGTCCCATGGAGGTTTCTCTTCACGGGCTTCCTGCTCTGGGATGTGTGACTGTCTGCATCCACCTGTCTGTCTCTGCAATTTTGGGGGCAGCAGCTTGCCCTGTGACCACAATTCTCCAATGGATCTAAGAAGAGTTGCTGACTTGAGCTTGTCAAGCTGTTTGCTTGTTGCATGGGCTGGAGTGGAAAATAACAAGCTCCTTACATGCCCAGCCAGAAAGTGGAAGTTGTCATGTAATACTTTGTGGCTTCTCTTCTCTTTCCCCGTGACCAGATAGCACATATGTGATCTGAAATGCTAAGGAAAATCCCAGCATTTCAGCATCATTTTCACAAATGTGGCATTGTTGTTTCCAGCTAGTTTTGTCACAGTTTGGGAAGAAATAGAGGAGACTTATAACTGGTCTAAGAAATATAAATTCCCAGAGTTTAACATGTGTTACAATAGCAGTATGTACAATAGTTGCAAAATGTGCAGATGTAAAATGAAATTAAAACATGCAATTAGTGGATATAAAATGAATTCTTAATTATCCATACCAATAGAGTGGATAAATAACAGAGTAGCTCCAAGTTACTATTGTTTTAGGGGACATACTTCAGCACCTATAGTATATATAAAATTCTTAAGATTTTTCATAAAAATATTAAAAATATATGGTAAATAACTAGTGGATTGAAAGGTGGCCCTAAAAATGATAGGTCTGTGCCCTAATCCCTGACACTTACGAATGTGACCTTATTTGGAAAAAGGGTCTCTGCAGATGCAATTAAAGATCTTGAGATGAGGAGATCCTGTATTATCTGGGCAGGTGATAAATCAAATGACAAGTGTCCTTGTAAGAGGAAGGCAGAGGAGATCTGAGGCAGGCAAAGGAGGAGAAGACACAGAGGAGGCAATGTGACCACAAAGGCAGAGACTGGTGGGATGCAGCCACAAGCCAAGGAACGCTGACAGCCACCGAAGCTGGAAGGAGCTAAGAATGAATTCTCCTCTAGAGCTTCCAGAGGGTGGACAGCTCTGCTGACACCTTGATTTCAGACTCCTGCCCTCCAGAACTGTAAAAGACCCAATTTCTGTTGCTGTAAGCTACCACGTGTGTGATAACTTGTTAAGGCAGCCCTGGGAAACGAATCTAGCAATTTGGAAGGGTATCCCAAAGTGTCTATTTTTCTTACTCTGCCCTCCTGCTCAGAATTCTTCTCTATATCAAAGCATCTCACTTCTGGCTGATGCAAAATAACAGCTTAAATCAAATTACTGTGTTAAAATTGTTCAGAATTCCAGATATCATCCCAGCATTGAAGTGTTTTGGATTCAAAAGGGTCTTTTTGCTTCATGACAAAAAGGAAGCAGCAACTCTCCCTTAATAAGTTATAATATCTTGAGAGCCAGGGTAATACAGATAATACATCTTGCTACCCCAGCACAAAGTTCGGTCCGTCAGATCCATGTTTGATCATTGATTGACTGAAAAGACAACACAGCATCCTGGACCTGGCATCCTCTCTGATTAGTTAAGTTTGAGAATTTAGAAGGTAAGATTATGCAAGGCTAATTTAGATGATCCGTTTTGTGATTATTGCAAATGAATTATGCCATGTAATTTCTTCATGCAACGTGGGTGTCATAATCTGCTTATACCAAACATTTAAAGGATCATTAGAAACAGATTCATTAAGAACAAAAGATCTGGAAGTCCAAACTGTTCCTGAAATTGAAATGTCTGCATAGAACATAGAAAAACGATTATGATGTCTATGGAATAAAATAAAATGCTAATTTAAGTAGCAAATAAAGCTATGTAATAGACGTGTCTTTTCTGCTAGCCAGCTATATTTTAATGTTTGAGGGAAGTGATATCTGAATACTCCCAAATTACCTTCTCAGAATTCAACCTCACCCTCTCTGTAAGGACTGGGAATAGAAAGGAACTAGATATTATGTGTTAATTTTTTTCCTTTACAAGTGTTCCCCCCTTTATAATTATTAATCCCTGTAAGTATTTTCTATTGAAGGAGGAACCTTTCAAAACTACTTAGAATAAAGGTGTTCAGTTTTAAATACAGAATGTTCAGCATCTGGTTCAAAAGCCTCTGCAGATATTCTTAATCAATTTGCCAATTTTCCACCTGGGGCCCCATCCCCAAGCATTCTTAAGTCTGGTGTAGTTTTAGTGAACACTCCTAGGGAGCTTATGATACTCTAGGCAAGTAATTTAAGCACTTCACAAACATTAACCATTAATAATTTACTCACAATAGCCCTACTATTAGTATAATACTAATCGTAAACCCATTTTATAGATTGAGGAAAATGAGGCTCACAGAAGGTAAGTAACTTGCGCAAGACCACACAACTAATAAGTCAAGAATCTCAACTTTCAACCAGGCCATCCAACTCTAAGGTTTGAATTCTCACCCACCATTCAAAATTGGAACGAGTCAAAACTTCTTTATGATCCCGGGACACCAGGTTAGGAAGTCAGACCCCAGATACTTCCCATCAGTGGAAGCTCTTATCTTTGTAATCGTCCTATCCTTGTGCCGGGACAATACCGGAGTTTACCGATCAGAACTTTTGTCATTGTTATTTTTAGTGTATGTAGAAGAGGACTACTCAGCAAGAAAGTATGAATCCAGCACCTGCTACTGACTTCTGGGATTCCATTATGTAATTATTTGACCATATGCCCAAAGCCTTTGACAATAGGTGCATTACAAAAATGTTGTTTTTAGCTGAGGGCATTCTATACACTGAGTCATTCTTATCGAAAAACAAATCCCATCGACTTCAAAACCATTTTCCCAGCCCCTCCCTTTTGTAGATCTGACATGCTTTCCCACAGAACATCTGAAGATAGAAAGCTTCCCCAACTTGTAAAACTGGAAATGGCACAGCAGATCTGGGGACGGTGGGAGGCAGGAAAGAATGACAGTCGAACGTCTGCAAAGCCAGGTCTTTAGGGTTTCTCTCTCACAGGCTTAGCAGGAGCATTAAGGGGAAGAGGGTTGTTGATTACTCATCTCAAAGGGGCCCCGATGTTTTTCTTTCTTTAAAGACCTTACACGGTAGAGGGTGTCTTGTAGGTAAGTGACTCATCATTTCCAAGTTCTCAAGAAACCTACTCCGGAGCATGTGGACCCTTCTGGGCAATGCAGTTTCTAGGCATTTCATGCATTCATTCCTCCAATTCATCCATTCTTCCAAAATACATCTGCTTTATTTTTTAAATGCCAGTCATCGTGATAAGCACCAGAAATAAAAAAAATAATAATAACAAAATTCCTAACTCCAAGGGACTCGCAGTCTAAAAACAATGAAACAGATGAACTATACAAAACACTTTTGAATACCAATGAACCCAGGACCAGGAGAAATTTGCTGGGCAGTTTGGACAGGACAGAGCATGGCAGACAGGGAATGCACTGAGGAGTGCTCTCGGGAGATGGTGAGCTAGTCATGGAGACGGGGGAGGGAGGGAGGAGGAAAAGGGAGAAAGAGAGATGGGATGGGTCAGGACCTGGAGACCTGGAAGCTGCAGGAGCGGCGAAGGGATTCAAGAAGTCACAGATCTGAAATGGCTGGAACTGAACAGAAAGCTAATTATTGACGATTTCAAAGATTTTTGAGAGCTGGAGCCAAAAGCCCGAGATGGCTGTAGACCAGGATGGGTGAGTCCCCATCCCCACCAAAATCTCCATTAGCCCTCCCCCATCTCCCGAGTTTGGGGGATACAATCCAAGTTCTAAGAAGCGCTGAGCTTGCTGTGCAAACGCTGTTTTGAGCCAAGTCTTGCAGGGTTCCTTCCAACCAGAGAGCTCGTCCAAAGCCCTCCTCTACAGAAATTCTAGAGCAACCACAGAGCCCCAGAAGGACAAAAGGAGAAAAAGATACAGACGCCATGACCTAAGTCTGAGTAATAATTGATAAATTCTAGCCAATATTGATTGAGGATGTGCTCAAGCACAGTACCAAACATCTTTCTCACATTCTGCTCTTAAATCTTTCACATAGTCTTGCAAGGAATCCCATACTGGACTGTCTCTTACATTGTAGCAATGTTTATTTGTTGCAGAGATTTCTTCAGTATAAGCATTAACTGCTGTTAAAATCTATCATCGTTTTACATGCCTATTTTAAGTGTTAAATACTAAGCTATTACAATATTTCTCCCCCTTGAAGAATGTAGCTTCTCAAAACTTAAAGTGTATATTAAAATATTTAAATTCTACAATGTCACAAGAAATATTGTCAAATCTAGCAACCTTTTCTTAAAATAGAAAACAAGTTATTGAAATAAGCATTGATACCAAAAGCAAGACATATAATTGTTTTACAACCAATTATTCAATCATACAGACTTTGATATTTTTAATCATTAATTTGAAACTAATCAGTAAATTTTATGATTTTGTGTTTAATAATCTGTATAATTTAAAGAATAATTCGTGATTATTGTTATTAGAGAAATTTGAAATGTACTCAAATGCTTTTTTACTTAAGGGAAAGGTACCTTTCTGTAAGTCTCACAAAGCTATTATATAAGCCAGCAGACCCAGAGAGAAGGAAGTTTTAGACCTTGCACCCTCTGAGGCCGTGTGGATCTCCTGAGATCTACCCCTGTACAAATCAGTTTCATGAGCCAAAGAAATGCCTTTTTTTCTTTTTTTTTCTTTCTTTTTTTTTTTTTTTTTTTTTTGCCTAAGCTACTTTGGTTCAAGTTTTCAATCATTTGCTACCAAAAGAATACTAATTGTTACAGAGCAACAGTTAGATGAAATCTGGCAAGACTCATGTCACGGAAATCCGGATATGAAGCTAATGACATGATTTGGGGGAAAAAAATGGGCACTGTTTATGTAAGGCACCCACGGTGGGGATGGCTTCAAGAGACGCTCAAAGCTACACTGGATAGACAAACCCTGGGGACAAATGAAGGGAGGGCAGGGGAGTAATCTAAACTGACTCCCACTTCTAACCACATTTTTAGAATTTCATTGTGGTTAACTAAAAAAAATTAGAAATTTCCGAGACCCTGGATTATTGTCAAATCAATCCGAACAATCGCCCTAGAGACATCAGGCAGACACAGCCATCCTTACAAAAGGAAGATCTTCAAATTTTTTAAGAGACATCACTCAACAAGACTAAACCATAAAGAGGAAAAGGCAGATGATGATAAATGAGGAAATACACCTGGCTCAACTTAAGTGACAGCCATAAAATTAACCCCACTTAGGGTGTTTTCTAAAAACATAAATCTTCGAGTTGTCAGAGTGACGTTCAGCATGAAAATCACAACATATCCAGATATACCACATAGTCTAGTAATTAAATTGACTATCTGTCACCAGAAAGGACTTCTATTTCCACTGAATGTATTATTAATACATCCACGAACCTGCCAGGCGGCTCAAACATGAGACAGGTGCTTTCAATGACTAGTTAAACACCGAATGTCCCGTCTGGTTGCATGACTGTAATTCCAAGAGTTGAAAAACAAACTCATCTTCACTGTTTTTATATCAAGTAACCACGTACCTCCCTCCCGCTATCCCTAGAGTTAAAAATGTGCGTGTTATTACTTTAAAATATACATGTTTAAACTAATAACATGGATATTTTAAATTCTATGGCCATAAATTCAAAGTTACCGAAATATCCTATAATCTAATGGACATATTGGTGGTGATATCAATGACAAGAACTCTGCAACCTTTTTTTATTTCATATGAGCTGTACATTCACATAGACAAAATTAAAGCAATCAATCAAAGTTATACAAAACCCTCCAAGAAGTTTTTCGTTTGTTTCTGTCATTGACTTTATTTTGACACTATTGATGCTAGAGACAGCTCTTCATTTCCAAATCTCTGTTCCAGCGGTCCCCAACCTTTTTGGCACCAGGGACTGGTTTCATGGAAGATAATTTTTCCACAGACCTAGGGAGAGGGGGATGGTTTGGGGATGATTGAAGTCAAGTGCGTTACATTTGTTGTGTACTTTATTATCATTACATTGTGACATATAATGAAATAATTATACAATTCACCATAGATGGAGGATCCCTGTATTGTTGGGCTTCAAGAACACTGCTCAGCTTCTAAGCTATGCCAGAATGCTTCTGAACAACTCATTGGACCAAATATTTTTTAAACCTTTCATTGGTGTTACTTTGACCCACAGTCTGAACCAACATAATCGAGTAGTCTTTAAAAAGCTCAGGATCTTGTTCTACATTTTTTTTCTTCATAATCCTGTTTCCTCTAATCCACATCCAGGCTTTGCTGCTAAGGAAAATGCGCTGCAGCCTTTTCCATGAAGTGCAATTCTCGAGGATGCTATTTCACATTCTCACAGTCCCCGTTAGCAGTTGTGATAGATCCCATACTTACAAACTCGAAGCACGAGGAGGATACATTGGCACAGATTCCTCTACACATCATGGCATATTTAACTCTGCTCTTCCACTTGTGAAAAAAATGGTTACTTCTCTTCTCATGAATTCTATCAAATGATTTTTCTCCAGCCATGGCGCGCAGCCCTGGCTGTGCATCAGCATCCCTGGGAGGTTGTTTAAACATACAGATGCCCAGGGCCCTGCTGCCAGCAATCCCGAAGCTGTAGCTGGCATTTGTATCTTTAAAAGCTCCACAGGTAATGTTGACAGGCAGCCAGGGTGGAGGACTGCTGCTCCACGATTTGTCTAAAAGCTTTTCTTCTGAAGGGATGGAGACGAATGATTTCCTAAATTTTGAAAGCAGTGATTTAATATTAACCCACATTTTTGTGTCATGACTCAAATGGAGAAGGAGGTAGAATAAGATACATAGAACATGGAGGATAGCCTTGCTCCCCTGTAGAATCAGACCTCCTGGTGGGCACAGCCTTCACCAGCCTCCGCTGAAGGCCAGCTTCTACCCTGCGTCTCACAGATATCTGCCACCTGGAAGTCCCCAGCAAAGTGCTGGGTCACCTTGTTCTCTGAGATCTTGGTAAAACTGACTTTAAGCCCATTCCATTAACAGGGGAAAACTCGGAGACCTTTCCCATATCTTTGGGATGTACTGGGGGGAGGAGGAATAAGAGGGGTGGGACCCTCATTTTCCTAGGCTCTTTGGTACCCAAGTGGTGGCTTCCTCTAGATCCCTGGATCTGCCTCTGCCCTCCTGCCTTTGCCCCTGTGCACACGGCCCCTTTTCTGCACCCCTGCACCCCACTGGATAAAGCTCAGACAGCCCCTCCCCTAAAGCACCCCTGTCACAAGGGGCATACTAGCAAAAGTGGAGTGTAGGTTTAGGCAACACGGGTGGGTTACCCAGAGCATAGAACAGCTAAAAACTCCAAGTTCAATATTAGGAATCTTTGTTCTAAAAGTCCCTTGGCCATTCTTACTCCAGAAACCCTCAGTCTCTGTCTCTCCGTGTAGAGCCCGGCTCATTGCCAGGTCACTCAGGGTGTCCATCCACTCCCCTCCCGCTGCCAGCCCCAGCCACCAAGGCCAGCAGCTTTCCCTGTGCAGCATGATGTCGCTCTTCCTCTGTCTGGAGCCTTCCCTTAGTCCCCAAAAAGCTTTCAAGTTACAGGAGAATCCAGAGAGTGACTATTCTCCCTCTCTCAGAAAATTTACCACCTGCTTTTAAACTAATTTTTTCTGTCCATTAAACTGGTCCCCAGTGACCTAATAGGGAGGGACCTGAAGGAATCATTAATTTTTTTAAAAACTCTGTAAGCTTCTTTGAACTCTTGAAAGATTTAATAAATACAAACAAGGAAGTCCTATCATCAACCTCTTTTTAAAAAATCCCAAGCCTTTACCAATTGCACATTAGGATTTTTGAATGTAGCATATCTGAATTCTTCCTATTGGCACGAAGTCTCCTTAAATGTACGTATATTAGTCAGCTGACCAGGACGAAGATTGTGCACAGTCACAGATGGGCACATGGAACACAGCTCAAGGGTGATTCAGAGGAACAACTGCTTAGACTGATCCTAGGAGGGACTGAGCTGTCACTGAGGTGATGTATGGGTGACCGCCCAGATAATCCCAGGATCCTTACAATACTGGGGATGTTGGCAGCCAAGGTTCACTAATGAGTTCCTCTCCAGAAGTCACTCTTGGCCAGAGAAACCTGCCTCTCCCAAGATGATGCTCTCACATCACATTGATGTACCCTGAAATTTTTGACAACTGGCTGGAGGGTGGAGGAGGAAGCCTGATTTGTAGTTTGCTCAAGGTATTAAGACTCCTCCTGCTAAGGTGGATTTCAAACGATGACATGGGGTTGTTGAACATGGAATGGGGAGAGAGGTGTACTGTCATCTTTGCACCCCAATGGGATAGCCCACATCTCATGGCTGGTCAATGCAGGGAACCAAAGGCCATCCCCTTGTCTCAGCTGGAATAACTCTGGGACGGGCCATCCTAGCTCCAGAACTCCCAGTGAGGTCAGCTGAGGTCTCAGCTACACCTTCATCGCATTTTCATTTCCACCCCAGCCCCATCCTGCACCCCTCGCTGCTCCAAAGAGCTCTCCCCATCAACCATCTGCTTAAACACTCAGTCTCAGAGTCCACTTCCCAGGAAACCTGACCTAAGACAACTGACTACGTTTATTGACTGGATTTGCCAAAATTGGTTGCATGAAGTGACAGATCCCAAGGAGATTTTAAAATAGTCACAACTCCAGAGATGTTTGCAAGGTGGTATTCAAAATATTTAACACCTGCGAGGACAAGGGGGCACATGGGATCGGCCAGCACACCTGGACCCATGTAGACGAGCGGCATGTCATTCTGGGTTTCAGTGACCTAAGGTTACAGGTGTGGAGATGATATAAAAAGTGGATTTTTCAGCAGATGGCCAATTCTCTCCTGCAGAATTTTGTTTGCCCTATCAACAGGGACAGATGCTATGGCTAAGATAGAGGTGGCTGTTATATTTCAACTACCTGCCTAATTCACAATAAAAGAATACAACATCTGCTTCTTTTTGGGAACAGGCCTAATCTCCTTGACTGTGTTAGGCTCTGTCTCTATTAAGTATGTAGGAGAGAAAAAGTTTTTCATGTGGTGACCAGATCAACAGAGTATGATCTCTACACTTTTATTTTTTTGTGATGTCTGCGTGTGTGGTGTTTTTTTGTTTTATCTTTTTTTTTTAAAGGGTCTCACCATGTTGCCCAGGCTGGTCTCAAACTCTTGGCTTCAAGTGAACCTCCCACCTTGGCCTCCCAAAGTACTGGATTATAGGCATGAGCCACTGTACCTGACCTAATAAGAAAATTACAATGAATTATAAATTTTAAAAAGTGACAAATACCACAAACATTACAAAATCTGCAAATTAGTATTCTTATTAATTAACTTACACCCCTCTAAAATGCTTTTTCCCCTACAATTTTTGGTTCCATATTCTTTGATAGCATCAATTTTGTAATATTCGCATAGAGATCACACCAAGATAATTCAGTCTTTAGTAAGGTGGATCAAAATTGGTTTTTTATTATGGATAGTTTAGAAAAGTTTCTTTCAACTTCATAAATTGTTGTTGGTAACACCATACAAATTTTTTGGGCTGTTGTCAAACTTGGGAAAGGAAATTTATCATATTTTTTTCATATAGTTTTGAAAGAATGTTCTATAGAGTAGCTTGTGGCTCCACGCATTTCAAACTTTTTCTTCCCCTGCTGGCTTCCTTTCAGTACCTTGCACTGTAGTCCAGTTTCCTATCATGATAGAACATCTATCACTGCATCTATATTTCATGACACCAGGTAATCGACAAAGTTGGCACCAAGACAGTCTGTACTGGTGACATGGAGAGAATATGGCCTGTCTACATACCTCACAACGTTTTTCTTTAATGTCAGGATTAAATGTGAGTAGTTATGAACAGCACTTTATAAATGGTAGGTAATTTTAAAAATTAGTAGTCATTATCTTTGTAAAATTATTATATAATGCAAGTAAGCTGTATTTATTCATTGTTACTGTTTTTGTGAGGTTAAAAAAAAATCCTGGGAATTCCTATTGTGTAATCTGTGCTCTTTTCTCAACCCGCCCACATTCTAGAAACACAGATAACAAAACAACTGGCATAAACTTAGACAGAATAGAATTGATTCACCTAATTTTTCTTTTAACTTTGTAAAGTATCTCTTAAAATATTGAAAATGTTTTCTTCGATAAGTAATCGTATCATTGGTAAATGTATACCTGGGACAATTTATCTAGCTTCCTAACAATTTCTGCTGAGACCACTGAAAACTCCCTGCAGACTAGAAATGGCATGTTAGAGTTAGTAAGGTTGGCAATGCATTTATTTGAAGCATATTTACATTGTCATTTAGGAAAATTAGTGCGGCAAGATTGGGAATAAAGTCCTCGGGAATAAAGATCTTATGCTCTTGGAGATTCCTGAATCAGCTTATTAGTGGAGGTACTTCTAAAAATCTGCCTTTATTACTATGCCAATTGTTCTCTTGCAACCAGGATTCTCGATGAGCAAGAAGAATGCTACGGTGCTATTCCCTCATTACGGCAAATCATCCCTTCCTCTAAGATACTCTCTGTACGGTCATTAGCCAGGCCCAGATGGCCACAAGCTCCCACATCAAATTTTCAGAAATCCTGAACTAAGTATTTTCCCTAGAGGATGCACCATCATCTATATAAGTTACTGTAAAAAAAAAAAGGCTGAGAAATTGCTTTTACAAAAAAGTTCTCCAACTTGTGGACTGAAATTCCATGGGTGTTTATCTGGGCAGTAGCATTTCTCACTTCATTTATCTAAGAGTGGCCAGCAGACAATTTTCTATTTTTGTGGAACTGCAGCAAAGGCGTTATTACTCTCTCTGTAATTGGAACAGAAGAGTGAGACTGAGACAGAGGAATAGAAAGAGAAAATAACAGTATTTTATATGCTAACGACAGCTTTTGCAACAGGTCTGAATGCAACCTGTTTCTGTAATGGGAAAATAGTGACCCAGCAAAAACACACAGATGGCCTTTCAGAAAGAACATGCATCGTCGGTTCTGACTGCCCAGAATCTGAAGCTCCTTCCTGCATCTGACGACCTTCCCACCTGATGTGTCTGAAAACTCGGGCTGATCATGCCAGATTCTCGCTCCTCTGGACTCTGTCGCAGCCAGCGTGCAGGCAGGTGGCAGGAGCAGCAACCACAGTGGAGCTGCTTGCTCTCTGATGTCAGCAGCAGCCTCGTTTCTGGAATAAGTCCCTTGGCCCAAAACTGTCTACCAAGTCTGATTCCTCCAGAAGAAGACCCTGAGATAAGCCTTTGAAGGCAAGTTGTTTATTTGGGATGTGAGCTCAGGAAGCACTGGATGGAAGTTGGGGAACAGAAAAATGCCAATAAAGTCCCTTAATGAACAGACTACCCCTGTGAGCACCTGAGCCGCAGTCCTGCTGTGGGGACCTCCAAGAGATGGTTTAGAACAGCAGACCCCAAGCTTTTTGGCACCAGGGATCATATTCATGGAAGACTATTTTTCCGTGGATCAGGAGGTGGAGGGGGGATGGTTTCGATATGATTCAAGCACATGACATTTATTGTGCACTTTATTTCTGTTATTATTGCATTGTAATATATAATGAAATAACTATACAACTCACCATAGGTTGGGGACCCCTGGTTTAGAACAAGCCTCAGAGTTCCCCCCACTGAGGGGTGAGAAATCTGTTACGGACTGAATGTATGTGTGTCCCCGCCACAAAATTCTTATGTTGAAACCCTACCCTCAGTGTGAATGTATTTGGACTAAGGAAGTATAATAACTAAAGTTAAATGAGTCTTACCAGTGGAGCCTTAATCCAATAGGATTAATGTCTTTATAAGAAGAGCCTAGAGAGCTAGTGTACTCGCTTGTATGTGCATGTTCTCTCTCTTTCCCTCTTCCTCTCTCCACACACACACATGCATGAGGAAAAGCCACGGGAGGACACAGCAAGAAGGTGGCCGTCCGCAAGCTGGGAAGGGAGCCCTCATAAGAAACCAAATGGGCCAGAACCTTGACCTTGGACTTCCAGCCTCCAGCACTGTGAGAAAATAGATTTCTATTGCTTGAGCCCCTCAAGCTTAAACGACAGGGTGATTCTGTTAGGACAGCCCGAGCAGGTGAATACATCCTCTGATTCTCTCCTGTCCTGAGGGCATTACCACTCCGGGACAACCTAGGGTGCGCAGAGCATTGTCAGAGGCAGCCCTGAGGTGAAGAATCACAGGTACTTTGAGGAACCATCATCGAGGAAGGAGCTGCAGGTGCCAACGGGCCACAGGCAGGGCACAAACAGTTACCATCATGAAACTACGACATTTAGAAGTTCAATGGCAGCAGAAGTGGCTTTTTCACCAAACCAGCTCTGTTGCACTATTTTGATCCCTTTTCCTGTCAGCCCAGCCTTGCGCCAGGGTCCTGCCCTCCAAGATTGCAGGGAGTTACCCTTCATAAGTTACTTTTCTGCTTCAATCAGAGTCCGTTTCTATTGCTTGCAACTATGAATGCTCACTGCGCACTCCAGGTTAAGTCTAGACATGAGAACAAGGATTTCAGTCTCATCTGCATCTTACCATCCAAAATTATGATAACAAAGGTGTATAATTCATGACTGAAAAAGGCAAATTAGTAGATGACCATGAAGGGATGGCTTCAAAATAAGATTACAAAATAAGATTACAAAATCTGCCCCAAATGTATATCAAAAGACTTACCATTTTGTTTACCATGTGGTCCAGCAGTTCTATGTTTAGCTAATTTGTCCTAAAAATAACTGGACAGGAGCCGAATGAATGCGTATTGTGATGAATACATAATAATTTTTAGGGCATCGTATGAATACATAACAGCAAAAAAAACTAAAAGCAAAGATCCAAAATCAGGACAATATTTAAATAAATTACATGATATAGAAGAATACTTTGCAGCTATTAAAAGTGATATCACAGAAGTACATTTTTAATATCAAAAAATGTTCATGTAAGCAAAACATGTTTTTGAACATGATCTTCAGTGGGATCCCATTTTTGTGAGAAGAAAAATACATAAATCTTGGAGAAAATTCCAAAAAGAATATATATCAACATATTAATCAAAGTTATGTTTGGGTGGTAGAGCAAAGATGCTTTTTATTTTCACCTTTTTAGATCTATTTATGATTGCTCTATAATGAGCATTAGTTACTTACCAAATTTTTACATAATAATAGTACCTGTTCTACCTCACTCGTGGGGGTGTTATAGGGTAGAAAAGAATGTCACTAAAAATGTCATAAACATGCAGTTAAGCCTTCCATAGGAGAAGATAGACACATGACAATCTTCAAAACAATTTAGCATGTGATTTCACAACGTATCACTAGAGCTGCTATGATTCGTATTAGCAGGCACAAAATTAATGCTAAGGTTATGCACGAACAATTAGCCACCAAGTGTGAATCAATCTGGGAAGTCACTCAGCACTAAAAGTACAAACCTAAGATTGTCTTCTGCATCAGTTGCATCAAGATGTCCTGGAATAAAACCAATTACAAAGGATCAAAAAGTCCTGGCCAATAAAATGATCATTGGATTACATAAAATATTAATAAAGCAGTGGATATTACTGATATCATAATTGCTGGTAGCAGGAACACTTTCAAATCCCCAGGAGACAGAATTAAATAAGTAGCTCTGGCAGAAGAATTAAAGCAAATGTGTAAATCGAATACTACTAAATTAAATTCTGTTGTCCTGGCAACCCTAACGCTTTGATAAATAAGTTACTCGACATCTTACAGAACTTGGAATTTATCACGTATGAGTGAAAATTCAGAAGTCATTCCCTCTGTGTACTTGTCATGTGGCCAAAAGATTTCTATCTCAAAAATAACTCATAGCCATGGATTTAACCCCCAGGGGCTGAGATGTAACCAGCTGGGTAGAAACTGTGGACTGCTCTGCACCAGCCCTTACCCCCTTTCTCCGCCCTAACAGAACCCAGATTTGGCTTTGGCATTGACTCCATGCACACACGGCCCGTGCTCTTCCTCCCTTCTCTACCCTGTTTTGCCCTGGGAGCCTGACCTTCGTGGACTGCATCATGGGCTCGCCCAGACTTGGGCATCCTGCTGGGTTTGGCCAATGGACAGCCCCTGCAGGAGGTCACAGAGCAAGGGAAAGATAAGCCAGTCTGCAGGGAGAGGGCCAGGGGTATAACTACCCTGGCTTTATCTCCCAGCCTACTGTCCTAGGGCTGGAGAAGCAGCCCTCTCCCCATGGACTGTCTGGACCTACAGCACATCTGTCTCTAGGTTCTAGAAACCATTCACCGATCCACTCTGCTGGCCTGTGTGTGCTAAGGCTCTGCTGTTACTAGCCACGGGGACTGTGCTCTTCTATTAAATCCCTATTCCCTTCCCCATTATCATAGAGTCACTTTATTAAACTCTCCTCAAATTTCTCAATGGAGTGTTATTTGTTCCCCGCTGGGACCCTCACTTATCCACATGCCACAGGGAAAGCTGGTCACACCCCCCAAGCTCCGGAAACTCACCGTTGTTTAAGCCAATCAGCACATTCCATTCCATCGACTAAGCAGTAGACAGAAGATACGGAGTCCAATGAGGGTGAACCCCAAGATTCTCACTTGGAATCTGAGCCTGAAACTGTCCCTCTTACGAGACATGATGCTGACACCCCTCTATTCCCTATGCCCATGTTCTTGCTGGAGTTGGGAAGAGCAGGAATAAGGATGGGTCCTAGAAGTTCCAAACATTCCTTCCACCCACATTCCGTTAGCCAGAACTCGGCCATATGGCCCCACCTAATTGTGGGTGGGGGCTGGGAAATGTAGTCTGGCTGCCAAGGAAGAAGAAAACAGGATAGTTTGAACAACTAGCCAGGCTCAACCTCACTCTTCCAGCAAGGCATAGGTACGTCGGTCAGGACTACATTTAGTGGCGTGTAAAAGAAACCAAACTACAGCAACTTAACCAAATAAGGCTGTTATTTGTTTTTATATAGCAAGGAATCTGGGAGTAGGTAATCCAGAGCTGCTCAAGGAATCTGACTTCTCCTCCCTTCTGTCTCTGCAATCCTTAAAGCACAAATTATATCTCCTGGTTGCAAGATGGCCCTAGGTATTCTATCCAAATCCCAAGCAGGAAGAAAATGAAAGAGCAAAGTGCAAAGGACAAAAGAAATTTGTCTGACAAGTTTGGTCTCCTTTTACAAAGGCTTTTCTGGAAGCCCCATTTGGCCAATGGTCTCTTTCATGGCTCTGCTACTTTTCAAAAGCCTAGGGAAGGGTTTGCCAGATAAAACACAGGACATTTAGTGAAATTTGAATTTCAGATAAACATACGTAAATTACACTAAAATAATTTTTTAGTATAAGTATGTCCCATTCTGAGTACCCTGGTTTTTGTTCGTTTTTGCTAAATCTGCAAAGTCTAGCCTGGGTTGAAGTGTACTTTTTAATGGATACGTTGTCTTTCTGAAAAGTCAAAATTCTGTTGAAAAGCAAGAAAGGAAAATGGACAAGGGGGCAAGCAATGGAAGTATAGGTCTCAGTAACCACATGACCTAAATTGCCAATGGCACATAAGCAGAAGGTTGCCAGATGTGACCTCCAGGAAGTTTCCTCTTTCTTGTGATACAAGTAGGCAGACTTGACTTTCCTTGAATTGCAGATGTGAGTCCTGGTTCCCCAGCAACCATCTTGAGAGCATGAGGTAACTACATGTCAAGGGTGGGGAAACAGAAAGATAAGAGCCTGGGTCCCAAAAGGATTGTTGTACTCCTGTGCCAACCTGGGTGGCCTGCCCCATTCCGGACCTCTTAGGGCACACATCAAACAGCCATCTCTCTAAGCTGTGACTATGTGGTCCATTCTTTTTCTCTATTTTCCCCTTTCTCCCTACTTTTTTTTTCTTTTTTCAACAGAATTCATCCCCAACTGATATGTATCTCTTTCCTTGCACTCCATGATTATAGATGTGGAGCCAGGAGCTCATGTCATGCCACTTTGTCAGGATGAGGGAAGCAGCCTAAGAATTAACCTAAGACCAAAAATAGGATATAGCTGATGGAATTTCCCCAAAGCCAGACCCACCAGGTTACACTGATCCTAAAGCTCCTCACACCTCCAGTTACATGAGTCAACAAATGTCCTCATTGTTTCAGATCATTTGAGCAATGTTTTCTGTTCCTTGTAGGAAGAACATCCTGACTAATAAAATCAAACACTTCAACCCAATACATACGCTTCTAATGGATTTGACAACATTTATCTCATTATGCCAGGACAGAGAAATAAAATCAACATTAGGCGACATAACAAGGCTGACATTTTTAAGTAGGAATATGTACATTTTTAAAAACAAAAATTCAAAATGCAATCATACAATTTAATGCCTTTATCAGGCATGGTTTTCCCCCTATTATTCTATGTGTTTTGTAAGGCCTGTAAATAGATTAAAATTTTTAGTATTAATTATTCCCACTGGTTCTGTCATTGTACACTAAACTGCTGCATTTTTAAGTTTCCATAATTGGACTCCTGAGACCTGCAGAGAGGAAGAACATACGTTAAGATGTCATATTCTATTCTCAACATGTGACTGTCATTCTCTTCCAACTCAATAATGCTTGTAAATATACTAGCTACGTATGAGCCACTGTAAGTCTTTAAAATCCTGTAGCTCGACATTTATAGCTATCCTCGCCAGCAGGAGTTTATTTCAGCTGGGTTGCACTTACTGTTTCATGCATGCCCTCTAGGTTCTTTGGAAACACTGTAAAATATTTGGCAAAAAAAGAAAGAAACCCATGATCCATATCCTCAGTTAGGTTTTCATTGACATGAGCTGTGCATTACAGATTCAGTAAAAATGCTACAAGCAGAAACAGGGATACACTAAGTCTCAAGTCTATGTTGCACAAAGTGATTTGATCATCCTTATCAATGCCACCTAGGGAAGAAAAGTCTTGGAATGAAAAACAGTCAGAAATAGTTATCTTCCTGAGTTGGTTGATGTGTGCAGTCGAAATCATTTCTCCAATCTTACCTGGACTGGTCCCTTTGAAAGTTTGACTTCTCTGATGAGGACAGTCAACTAGCTGTGCCTGCCTCTTGCACACAGATGCCAAACCCAGTTACATCAACTCCCAGAAACTGTCCGACTCCTTTTACGGAGGGAAAATTTTGTGTTGACAAATGTTTGTTGTGTCAACGAAGAGGGCTATTGCCAAGGAAGATCTTTTTGTTAGAGAGGAATCCTCAAACGAGCAGTGATTGTGTTGATGAAATTGATCTGTAGGTGTGGCATCGTTCATTCCCCAATGGTAGTTGGGGAAGCAAAGAATTTCTCACTACTGCTTAGGTGAGAAACCTTTCAAAAATGACCTGCCAAGATACTATCAAATCTATCTGCTCTTACATAAGGTTATCCAAGCTAGCAAATATGTTTCAGAGTTTAAAATTATTCAATTCTCTCTCTGCCTTTATATGTATTATAAGTTATACATATGTTACATATTGTACATATACACTTTATACATTATACATATAATATGCTTTATTATACAGTGTAATCACTCAGAGATATATATACTATGAGATACTTACATTATATGTATAATATAATAGATAATACAATTATATGTTGTATAAAATATGCATATGTATCAACTTGTAAATTTATATATATACCTGTAATGTACGAAAAAATTTTTTTAATCTTTAAGAAAATTCATTGAAAATTAAACTGATGAACGAGTATTTTCCAATTAGTGCAATCCTTGCCCCAATTTTCCTTGGAAAGATTTCCAGCATATTTTTGGGCACCAAGCTCTGGATAGCTCCTCCCCTTCCTCAGAGTGATCAGAGGAAGGAAGGAAGGAAAGACAGACGGTGGCTGAAAGGTTAGAGGAATAAACCATCACACATCATTTCTCAAGAATGGGTGACCATCTACTTCTTCTCCTTTGGCGTAAATTAAGGACGCTTTGGTAAAAAGGGTGTAGTTGCGTGGTCCTTCAGCTGTGTCTTGCTTGTTGGGTGACCAAGAACATTTTCAGATTTTCATAACCACACCTGCCTCCTAAGCTGGGTCCCTCAGCAAATGCTTTCCAATGGCCCTGTGGCCACTCACAACTTCCACCAGCTCCTCAGGTTTCTACTCTAGTTTTGTTTTTGAAATACTTGCCATTTTCCATCATACCAAATAGCTGGCTTGACTACCGTTCTCACTCTTTTAGCTGCTGCGTCAATACTTCAAAACATTCAGTCAGTTAACTCAATTCAGTCAAAAATTGTCACAATGTTTAGCATTGTGTTGACACAGCCCATGGCATTGGAGGAAATACAGCTCATTAAGTTCTTAGTGATTCTTTATGGAGCAGAGCTACACACTGTAGCAGCTACAAATGTAAACAGACCACCATGACAAAAGGAAGGAAATGAATTAATACCGCAGAGCTCACCGAGTGCCAGGCACCCCGTTAGAATTTACCCACATCTTATCTCAGTTAATCTCGCAATAACCCAAGCCCTTCACGCCAACCATTGTCCGGAGTTGGATTGAAATGATAGTTTATTATAGAGCTCCTGTTTGCACACTAGTACTCTAAGAATGCAGAGAAAGACAGGCTTGATGGTCAAGTTTCACTTAATGGTTTAAGTCCCTTGAACTTGTATTTGGCTTTGTTGCCAACTGATGTGGCTCCTTTAAGAAATGAGAATGCAGAGTGCCTGGTCTCTGCACCCAGAGAAAGTGGACTTTAGAGATAAAGAGACACAGATGGGGAAAATGGTGCTGGTGGAAGGAAGAAGAAGGGGGGGAGGAGAGGTGGACTGGGGGAAGCTTCAACCTGCAGGGCAGTGTCTATAAAATGCACATGCAGAACAACACTGTCTGAATGCCTACTGTATGCAGTTACAGGGCTGTCCGAGAGATTATAAGGAACCCAGAGGAATCACTAACTTGGTTAACGAGTAGCCAGGGAGTGTTAATGAGGCATTTAGTGAAGGTGCTCTAAGGACTTAGCAATGAGAATGTCCCCAGGCACAGAACATGGGCAGAAGGCAGCCTGGGGCGACCCGGTGTGGAAGAGCAGACAGTAAATAGAGAAAACCCTTAGAAAGAGTTCTGAAGCAAGCAGCCTTTAACTGCGATATGAATGGAGTTTATCTTTTAAATCAATCATTCTATTTTACTCCAAATATTTGTCTTTAAAAGAACAAATGAATATTTCTACATAATATACCTGCTCATCTTCCAAAATCTGTGCCCAGAGGAAGTCCAAGACCCCTGCCAGAGACACCACTAATCATCTGGGAGGTAAAGGACCACCTCTTCCTTAAAGGCAATAACCCACCTCTCCTGGACTTTCATAAAAATATCAGCCCGGTAAGGGAGTCGTCACGGACAGGAAAGATTTTCCCCACAATTACATAACTCGGCAGTTTCACGTCTTGAATGGCAATAATATAGACAGATAATTAGATCCTCATTTCTGCTTCAGTGTTCTTCAATTCTCAACAATTAATTGGTAATTTACTCCTGAATTTCCCCTTTGCCTGTATCTCTCTCTCTCTCTCTCTCTCACACACACACACGCAAACAAAATAAAAGGCAAAGAAAGGTGCTGCCTGTCTTATGCTTTTGCAAATTAGAAATTTATATTTTGCACAACTTTTTAAAAAAAAGTCTAAAAGAAAGCACTCTTTGGTGTTCCAAACGATGTATTAAGATGCTGGCAAGACTTTATGCATTTATCCTAAGGGGAAAAGGAAGGGAGAGAGGAAGGAAAGAAACTAGGAGGAAGAAAGGGAAATGATCTCCCCGGTATAACTGCTGCACAGACACACACATGGGCACACACAGGTATATTACACACACACACAAACACAAGATTATTGGGTATAGTGGGAGAAGGGCTGTTCAGGAGCTTTTGTTTATTGCTAACACATGCTTTTTACAGAAAGATCAGAAATTACATAGTATGTAAAAAGGAAAAAATGAAAATCACTTTTAATTGAATCTCCCAGAATTAATCACTGTTAATATTTTTAGGTAGATTTTTAGCATTAGAGTCTTTAACGAGAACATTGTGTGTTCTTCAGAAAAAGAATAGGAAATAAATTCAAGGAGGGACCCTGCTGCCTCTTCCTGTCCCCGTCTCCCGGGGTCTATCTCCCTTCCCCCTGCCCATGAGTGATGATAAAGTGTGATACCCATACGCCTGTGCCACCTCACCCCACCCCGCCCCGACCCCTCCAACCCCATGAGCTGATGTCAGCTTCCACTCGGCCAGAGTCCTAATCTCCAAGACTGGAAGATCAGATCTAAGTAATTAAAATGAACTTTCAGTTTCGCTGTTCTTACCTAACAAACAATTCAGTGAGATCTGCACGATGAAGACTGTGTGTCTAGGATGGGACTTCTTATTACAGGCATTTCATGATCATGAAATTTATTTTTGGAGGGGGGGATTCTCTGGAGCACCAGCCTCTGGGAAAGAATTGTCACCAAATTTAAGGGACAAGACTTCATATTTATGGAGGCTGAAACTTACATAATTCAAGGAGGGGGGACTCCTTAAGAAAGAGGATAAAAAATCATGAATGCAAAATGCAACACCGCATTAGATATTTGTTCAGAATGAGAATCAGAATTCACAACGAATAACACATCCTTGAGAGCCGATAAATGTCACAAGCACCACAAAAGGCAGAAAAATGGGGTAATCTGTGGAATAACTGGCTGGCCCACCATCATACTGTTTTTCCACAGACTGGTTTCTGACTCTACTTGTTGCTCCCCTATCCCCACCTCCTTGCAGGGACAGGCAATACCCTGGGACAAGTTCCTATCACAAGTCAGTCCCTGGCCCTACGCCTTCATCTCACGATTCCAGGCAGGTTGCCAGTGCGCAGTAGGGGACTCCTGAAACCCTTTCCTACATCAGGAAGCCAACAGCAGTCTTGCCTATAGAGTGACTCTGAACCACAGGGATGTGGTCCCGCTAAACCCCAGCTAAATGTATCCCCCAACTCAGCTTCCCTTTAGCCTGATCCCCAAATGCCTGTGACTGCTACAATGCCACTCAACTCAAGGAGAAGTCAGAAGGGGGAGGACACAGCAGTCCCTCCTAGCTACAATTAAAATACCATACTTTTGCTAATTTTACTAAACTATTACCATACAAACACAGTGCCCCTGGGAAGGGATCAGGTGACATTACCTGCGAGGTAAAGCCACCTCTGTATTCACAATTGCTGAGAAAGACTTTGGGTAGCACCCCAGAGAAGGTGGCATCCCCCCAAAAGCTAAAACCCATGCAGGGGTGATCACTAAATTAGGTGAAGTCACAGAATTCACTTAAGAGGTTCCGGAGAGGAATCTAGAAGTTCCTCTCAAATTGAGGGGTGAGAGGCCAGCCACATCCAGGGACAGAGAAAGCCAACCAAACATGAGTCCCATGTGAAAAGTCACAAGGGACAACACTCCAAATTGCAAGTATAGATTAGCAAAGGAGCCGCTTCTCGCAAGGGTAACTCTATCTGGTTTGTTCCAGAGTGAGGAGCAGCAGCTTTTTATTTATTTAAGGTAGTGAACAGCTCTCCTGAGCACTGCCAGGAAGCCGGCAATTTCTAAATGCAAACTGCCTTCCAATAATTTGAAAACCTTAAAGTTGATAGCACCCCACTGTTCAAAAAAAAATCCAGGTTTGGGGTGTCATACTTCTGTGGATTCAAATCCAGGTGCTATTAGTTATGGGCTAATAGGACCCCAGATGAGGTACTTAGCCACTTTGAACCTTAGCTTCCTCACCTGCAAAATGGGTTTTTAATAACATTTACTCTATAGAATGAGTGAAGATTTATGATATTTGTGACACTTCTGCCACAAATGAAATTTTCAGTAAGTTGCAGCCACTATTACCAAGCTATCTTTCCCATTACTTTGCCTCAGCACAAAGAAGGCACCTAAGATTAAAACCCCAGTTGTTGTGACCAGGTATAGTGGTTCATACCTGTAATCTCAGCATTTCAGGAGACCAAGGTGGAAGGATCCCTTGAAGCCAGGAGTTCAGGACCAGCCTGGGCAACATTGCAAGACCCTGTCTCTAAAAAGAAATCAATTAGCTAGGCATGGTAGCACATTCCTGTAGTCCTAGCTACTCAGGAGGCAGAGGCAGGAAAATCGGTTGAGCCCAGGGGGTCAAGGTGGCAATGAGCTGTGATCATACCACTGTACTCCAGCCTACATTTGATACAGTGAGACTCTGTCTTGAAAAGAAAAATGTCATTGGAATTTTGATAGGGATTGCACTGAATCTATAGATCAATTTGGGTAGTATGGACATTTTAACAACATTATTTCTTCCAATTCATGACTGCAGGATATATTTTATATTTCCACTTATTTGTGTCTTCTTTAATTTCTTTCATCAATATTTTATGGTTTTCAGTGTACAGCTTTTTCATCTCTTTGGTTAAATGTATTCCTAAATATTTTTTATGCTATTGTAAACCAGATTGTCGTCTTGATTTTTTTTTTCTGATAGTTTGTTGTTAGTGTATAGAAACACTACTCATTCTTATATATTGATTTTATATCCTGCAACTTTACTGAATTTGTTTATTTGTTCTAACAGTTTATGTCTGGTATAAAAACAGACATATAGACCAGTGGAAGAGAATAGAAAAGCACAAAGGTAAATCTAAATACTTATGGTCAATTTATTTTCCAAAAAGTTCTCAAAAACTCCCAATGGAGAGAAAGGACAGTCTCTTCAATAAGTGATGTTGGGAAAACTAGATATCCACAAGCAGAAGAATGAAATTGGACCCTTATCTCATACCATATGCAAAAATCAATTCCAAAGAGATTGAAGACTTAAATATAAGATCTGAAATTATAAAGACACTGGAAAAAAACAGGGGAAAAGCTCCATGACATCGGTCTGGACGATGATTTTTTTGGATGTGACCCCAGAAGCACGGGCAACCAAAGCAAAAACAGTCAAATGGGATTACAGGAAACTGAAAAGCTTCTGCTCAGAAAAGGAAACAGAGTGAGAAAAGGCCACTTATGAAATAGGAGAAAATATTTGTAAGCCATACATCTTGATAAGGAGGTAATATTCAAAATACATAAGGAACCCAAATAGCTCAATAATAACAACAACAAAAAACAAACCTGATTAGAAAATGGGCAAAGTCCTTCGACACTTTTCAAAAGAAGACATACAAATGGCCAACAGGTATATGAAAAAATGCTCATCATCACTAATCATCAAGAAAATGCAAATTAAAACCACAATGAGACATCACTTCACACCTGTTAGAATAGCTGTTAACAAAAGACAAAGATGTAATAACAACGGCTGGTCAGGATGTGGAGAAAAAAGAACCCTTGCACACCATTAGTGGGAATGCAAATTAGTACAGACATTATAGAAAATAGTATGGCGGTTCCTCAAAAAATTAAAAATAGAACTACCATATGATATAACATTCCCACTTCTAGGTACACATCCAAAGGAATTGAAAACAGTATGTCAAAAAAATATCTGCACCCTCGTTGCCCATTGCAGCATTGTTCACAATGGGCAAGATACGGAGACAACCAAAGTGTCCATCAACAGGTGATGGATAAGGAAAATGTGGTATATATACACCATGGATATTATTCAGTCTTTACAAAGAAGGAAATCCTGCCATCTGCAACAACGTGGATGAACCTGAGGACATTATGCTAAGTGAAATAAACCAGGCACAGAAAGACAAATGCTGCATGTTCTCACTTACATGTGGGATCTTAAAAAAGTCAGACGCATAGAGGCAGAGAGTACAATGGTGGTTGCCAGAGGATGGGGGCTGGGGGGAGGAGGAAGATGGCAGATGTTGGTCAAAGTCCAAATTTCAGTTAGACATCGGTAACAAGTTGAGGATCTGTTGTACAGCATGGTGACTATAGTTAATATCGATTCACTGTATACTTGCAAATTGCTTGGAGAGTAGATTTTTAAATTCTTACCACCAAAAAAAGTAACTATATGAGGTGATGGATATGTTAATTTGCTTGACTTAATCACTTCACAATATATACAGACATAAAAATAGCATGTATTCTGCAAACATGTATAAGTTTTGTCAATTATATTTTAATAAAGCTGGGGGAATTAAAAATAATAACTGATGCGCTAGGCTGATCCCCGAGAACAAAGCCCTTGCCAGGCTATCATCCCATGAGACGTACCTAGGTTGGTCCTCGCTTTCTCTCTAACTTGCCAGTGATTCCTTCCAAGTCCTGCCTATTTTACAGGAAGAACAGTTGTCTAATTTCTTTTTACTTAAAATTTTTAGTGGATTCGGTGATATTGCACCCTTCTTCCCTCAATCCCCTTCTCTGTCCTCCAACCCACATCTTTGTCTACTTCCAAGACAACCTCTGCTGACCTCGATCACAAATCTGGCATCCTAAACAGAGATCAGATCAGCTGTAACGGATCCAGAGAAGCCAGTGAAATCCACAGGGCCACCTCCAGTTAATAAATCGTCATGGGCCAGGCGCAGTGGCTCACGCCTGTAATCCTAGCACTCTGGGAGGCCGATGTGGGCGGATCGCTCAAAGGTCAGGAGTTCGAAACCAGCCTGAGCAAGAGCGAGACCCCGTTTCTACTAAAAATAGAAATTATTTGGCCAACTAAAAAAAATATATATATATGTATATAAAAAAAAATTATCCAGGCATGGTGGCACATGCCTGTAGTCCCAGCTACACGGGAGGCTGAGGCAGAAGGATCGCTTGAGCCCAGGAGTTTGAGGTTGCTGTGAGCTAGGCTGACGCCACAGCACTCTAGCCTGGGAAACAGAGTGAGACTCTATCTCAAAAAAAAAAAAACATCATGCAGCAGCGCTCTGACCTGACATTTCCCAACACTTGACTGTCACTGCTTCATCCGGAGGGAGGTGACATCGAACAGCCGGCTCCCTGCAGACCAGGCCAACACAGGCTCAGCTGTGAGGTATAACCAGCACCCAAGGCCTCTTTAACAGAAAGGAGAGCAGAGAACAAGGGCCAAGAAGTGATCCCAAAATTACATCTGAAGGTCCAAAGAAGCGGAAGCATGAATATTTTGAGAGCTCGACAATTCTTCTCCCCAAAGTGACGATGAGGTGGCGTAAGTGATTTAGGGCAGCAGACAAACTAGCATCTGTGAACTGGGAACAGCAACAATAACAACAAAAAAAAAACTTAATAAAATTCTTATAGATTGTTAGCTGTTAAGAAAAAAGAGTATTTTGTTGTCCCCTATAATTGGAGATCAGGGCTATGTCAAGGCAGAAAAAGTGCTTTACTACATTGTACGTTGATTTATGACACACCTATCTCATCTGGGGATGGGGAGATCATTCATGCTTCCTGAAA
The DNA here is from genome assembly GCA_963574885.1 of Lepilemur ruficaudatus. Lineage (NCBI taxonomy): Eukaryota > Metazoa > Chordata > Mammalia > Primates > Lepilemuridae > Lepilemur > Lepilemur ruficaudatus. The sequence continues at coordinate 54,720 of CAUYRT010031119.1, forward strand.
TATAGGTCATCAGTCAACTCTCCCAAGACATATTACAAAATGGAAAAGAAACGACTTTTTAAAAAATGATATATTGCAAGTCTTATAGCCCCTTATGGTCGAGAAGGGTTCAAGGCCACCAGCTTTGACATTCATAGCTCCCATAGTTTTTATTTATATGACAAAACAGAAGTTGTTCCTCTCTGGATCGATTCTCCTCTTCGCCTGTACAAGATCAGTATTCAGTAATTCTTTCTACAGGTGTTTCGTATCAGATCAATTCAAAGTAGCTCACAGTCTCAATCATGGGAGGGAAAATTTAGCATGCTTGGGGCTATCGCTGAAAAAAAAAAAAAGACTACAGCAAACAAAGCATTTAACAATTGAATTTTACAATGTTGTTGCTTCCTGATGTTCTGTTGTTCTGGTGCTATTATTACTCACTTACTTAAAAAAAAAAACTTTGCAGATTCCGCCATCGCCTACCAAATTAAATATAAACTTAAATCTGATATATTTTAGGCCACAAAATGAAACTCAAATTCTTTCCAGTCTCATAAGCACAGCACCTCTTACTAAACTCCACTAACTCCACTCTTTTTCCTTTTAAAGAGACAGGGTCTCCCTCTGTCACTTGGGCTGCAGTACAGAGGTGTCACCATAGCTCACAGCAGCTGCAAACTCCTGGCCTCAAGCGATCCACCTGCCTCGGCCTCCCAAAGTGCTAGGATTACAGGTGTGAGCCACCATGCCTGGCCTAGTTAACACTTTAAAGTATTTATTATAAATCAAGAACAGTTCCAAGAGTTTCACTTAAGTTAATTCTCATAACGGCTCAATAAGATAGAAACATTATACCCCCTTCCTTTATCAGATAGGAGACGGAGGCATAATTTAGAAACTGGCCCAAGGTCATGGCGTAGAATTTGGTGGAGTTGGGATTTAAACCAGACAGCCTGGCACCTAAGCCCAAACACTTTATCTTGATCACTCTCATCCCTTGAACTGGCCTGTTTCGTGAGTCCTCTCTACTCTACATCTTGAATACCCTCCTCTGTAAAAACCCATTGTCAAAATCCCATCAAGGCCCATTTCAAATACCACATCCTGCATGAAGCCTTTCTGGCTACTTTGCGTCTCACTGACATGTGGTCTTCCTTGGAGATGATGTAGCATTTCCTTCATATCTTCCTCGATGAGCCTAGCTCTAATCTACCTCTATTTATGGTTGGGTTTCTTGCCTTCAACCCCTAAAATGGTCTGTGAAACCCTGCGTGCAGGGACTAAGTCCTTCATCTCTGCAGTCCAAGCAGTAGCTAGCCCAGAGTCCCTGGAATATTGACAGCTCTTAATAAACATAGTCACTTAATATGACCTCTTTCTTCCTTGTTTCAGTCTGAATTTTCCTGGGGCACAAAACAAAGAGACTCACCTTTCAGGTTTGGTGTCATGTGGCCTTGGCCTTGCACGGTATGTCAACTTTGACAACAGCTGGGACAAAGTCAAGCAAGTATTCCCACCTTCTCTGTAAAGCAAGTTATATTTCAGAGAAAAGGGTGATTGTATGATTGGCAATTGTCTAGGTGAATGTCTGAAATAATTGTCCTTTTTCCTAAGAGCCCGGAGACGTAATCCAGCTCTGCAACCTCATGACAGTGAATATAGAGTTTTTCCTTCAACATAAAGAAGGTTAAAAGGAGAAGAGGAAGCAAAGAAACTACACTTTTATTTTGGGAAACGCAGCCCTCCCCCCAAAAGCCTGTAGAACTCAGTGACAGGTGGCTGGCTAGCTACTGCTCAAGGTGTCTCTGATGTTGGTTTGGTAGGTTCAAGTTACCAAGAAAAGGAAAGCTGTGGTTACCTTGACAACACAGCAAACTCAGGGCTACGGCACATTTGACTCTAAATTCCCTTTCCAAGCCTTCCTTGATTTCGCACCATTTTATCGGAACTACATGCCCGAACTCTTGTTTCTGTGATAGATTAAAACCGCAGTAGAAATGGTTTTCGGGATAAATTTATCTTTTGTCTCAGGGATAAAGTTACGCAGCTTTAATAATTCTGATAAGCCCAGTCTCCTATCTTGAATTGCCTGGGTTGGTTATCTCTACGGCCCAAACTCTTGAGTAATGGTCCCAAGTCTTTCTCAATTTGCCCTGGTGAGATGCCAAATATAGTGCATTTTACATGCTTTTTTTTTTCTTTAACCCGTGATAATTAGCTTTGGCCTAATGTTCAGATGCTGAATATTTTACTCTTCATTAAAAATAAAAATGCTAAGAAATAGTCATTTGAAGCCATCAAATGATTTGCTCAGGAATCTAGGCAGTTGCTGCCGATACCAAGGGAAACAGATACCCTTGAAACCCTGTCGCACCCTGCACCCCACATCCCGGCCACTCCCTGCCTCCTGCCTTAGTCTCTGCCAGTCCTGACAGGCTCATTGGAAAGACCAATCTGCAAGACCCCCAAACCCGGACTCTCCGGAGTACTGCTCCCCTGAAAGCTCTGGGGGTCCCCTCATTGGTTCCCCGCTGCCATCCCCAACTGCCAGGACCCCTGGGATCCGTCTCCCTTGGGACTGCTGGCAGCAACACGATCTTAGCCAGCCTCGTCCAAACTCAGAACAGACTTTCTCATTAAAAAATGTTAGAGGCTGGGTGCAGTGGCTCACACCTGTAATCCTAGCACTCTGGGAGGGTGACGCAGGAGGATCACTAGAAGTCAGGAGTTCAAGACCAGCCTGAGCAAGAGCGAGACCCCGTCTCAACCAAAAATAGAAAAAATTAGCCAGGCATGGTGGCACATGCCTGTGGTCTCAGCAACTTGGGAAGCTGAGGCAGAAGGATCATTTGAACCCCAGGGGTTTCAGGTTACAGTGAGCTATGATAATACCACAACACTCTGAGACTCTGTCTCAGAAAATAAGTGGTGGTTAATATCTGTATTCCTATTGGTGCAATAAAATATGAGCTAAAGAGAATTTTATTAACAGCCTTGACAAGCCCTGTATACCTGGTATCACTCTTTCTACCAGGAACATTTTCTAAGTCCAAACCAGCTGAGTTCCAAACTCTTGTAACGCAATATCATCACAAATTGGATTCTGCCTCTATATTTGTAGCTTTTCAATGCACTTTACACATTGGAAATTGCTTTGTTGGTTTAGGATCATAAAGATTCATTGCGTCTAAATACAGTCTGAAAAACACTTGTTTTGCTTTTCAAAAAAATCATTATGGTTGACATTAAATGTTTATATATTTAATATATCATTATAAGTTATTGGATTTGTTTTTTAAGCTTTTTAAGTTTATGACAAATGGTGTTATAAACTCAGAATATACAATAATATACCGTCTCTTAGTTTTTACTGGGTTATGATATGTAAGCAAAGTTGAAAGTTTGGAAGAAAATACTTATGACAGAGCTGTATTTCCTGGGAAAAGAGGAGAGACACCCATTTTCAGAAACAGAACAGGGGGCCAGAGGGAACCAGTATCAAACTGGCATTTTGAGCATTTTCTGTTGGGTCCCGTTTCCTGGGCTTTCCCTATCATATTTCCTGTTTCTTCTGTTGCTTTATTTTTATCAACTTCGCAGATTTGTGAAAAGAGGAGTTCTTCTGGGATTGAAATATGCTTGTCTGTGCTTTCCTGTGTATGCCTTGGCATGCGTTCAAGCTTCTGGCCTGAGTTTAGCTTAGTCCCGTAGCTCTGAAACATGCAATGAATCCTCCTTCACAAAGTCCAGAGCTAGAAAAACCTGATGCCACCAAAAAAAAAAATATATATCGTGTTTAGCCCTTCAGGTTGCGTTCCTGGGCTCTTCTGCTTCCTGTGGCTTTGGGAAACATCTCTCCTACATTAAGTCCCCGGAGGGATGAGATGTTTTGCAACGACATCAACACGACACTAATACAATTGAGGCTGACATTTCTGCCTTCATGCTGGAAAAAATATTCTTAGTGTATATTCTTCCAGAATGTTCCATGGTTTGTTTCACTGTCACATTCACAAGAAGTCATTTGCTAGAGGCTGAAAAAGAAAGACTGGCATGCAAGATTTTTTCCATATCTGGAGAGCCACAGCCTAGGTGAGGAGGTCCCTGTGTGACAGGGGCATTTGACTTCAGTATGGCCAGCAGGGACCCTAGCCACAGTTAAACAGGAATTAGAAGAGGCTAACCCTGTGATATTTTGTAAAATCAGCCAGTTGTTTACACTGTGATTCCACTCCTGTGTCGGCATATCTGTCCTTGAATGCACCTATATCTCATCTAAAAAATGTTCTGTTGTACTAGCTGAGGGGTACAGAACTGACTTAGGTAAACTGAGGAAAGGGGGCACTCTAACAATCCTATAGGTAGTTTGTATTTACAAAGTATTTGAAGCATTTCAACATATCAAACAGCTAAAAGAATTGACTGTTTTTCAAGCCAGGACTGGAGAAAGAGCTAGCTTGTCCAGACATCTTTATCTAAGCGAGTTGTAAACCAGGGGTGGAGAACCCGCAGCCTTAAGGCCACATATGGCCCTCTAGGTCCTTAAGTGGGACCTTTTGACTGACTACAAATTTCACAGAACAAATCTTTTTATTAACACATTTTTGTTCATCTTTTATTTTTAAAATGAACATTTAAAATATTAATGCCAAAGAATAAAATAAGTTTCAAAAAAATAATCCTCCCAGATTGACTGGCACAATTAGAACATTAGTAAGCCACAAGGACTAAATTGACGGCCGCTACACTCAGGATTTAGTTCTAACTTCCCCCGCCTGACTGGCGCCACTACTGCAGGAGGCTGGTTGGCGAGAGTTTATGGGGGTGGAGTACACCAGTCTGTTATCAGCTTTTGACAACGGTGCACTGTGTTTCTGTTTGAAGTGGAATTTGTGAATAGTTGCAGACCTCGACAGTATTTTGTAATTCTGTCTGCTTCACCAACCCATGTTGTCGAAGAAGACCAAGAAAACAAGAAAGAGGAAGAAAACAGATTTTTTTAATGAGGATTGAGAATTGCAATATTATCTTCTTTCTACCAAAGATAAGATGATTTGCTTGCTTTGTGATACTGCAACATTGACATTAAAGAAATTCAATGCTCATCAGCATTATAACACTCATAAGGACCACAAATATTTTACGTTAGAGGGGGAGGCACAAAAGGTTGTTGTTGCAGAAATTAAAAGATGAAAAGCAAAAGCAAAGACAATTCTTTCAAGCAGCAATAAGACCTGGAAATAACGCCACTGAAACAACTTATAAAGTAGTTTATATACTCAGGGCAAAAAGGGAAGCCATTCAGTGATGTAGAAATTTTGAAAGAATGCACTGTCAAAGTTGTAGGATGCTTAGACCCTGATACCATTTCAAAGTACAAACAACTGCCTCTTTCAAAGAGCACCATAACCGATCGGCAGCATGAATTAGCCTTCAACTTAACAGAGCAACTTCGTGCAATACTTTAAAAGGAAAATATATATTCTTTGATTGCTTTGGATGAATCAACTGATACTACTGACTAGGTGCAGGTTTTATACTTCATTAGGGTCATAGCAGATTTTCTTTGCTACGAAGAGTTACTCGCTTTGGGCATTCTTGTGCACAGGGAATAGATACCTTCAACAACTTTCAAGATAAATGTTGTGAAGTTGGACTGAATTTGGTAAATCTAGTGAGTGTATGTACACACAACACACCTTCTATGACAGGAAAACATGAAGGGTTTATTGCACAGATTTTAAAAAAGTATTAGCAGATCGAGATGCTCTCATTTCTTTTCATTGTATCTTGTATCAGCAAAATCTTAGTGCTAAAGCTACTATTTTAAGTGACACTTTGCAGCAAGTTATAAGTATTGTTAACTGTATTTGTACAATAACTATATTTGTGCAAATACAACATGCTAAAGTTGAATGATGAGGTATTCAGTGTGGATTTGCTGTATCATTCTAAAGTGTATTGGCTATCACAGAGGCAGGTGTT